>PNEQ01039705.1:0-39676 GCA_003012365.1 Medauroidea extradentata | reverse complement strand
ACAAACTACTTATACAGGACAAGCCTAAAAATATCTAAAAAACCTACACACTTTACCACAAAAACTCGACTATACTCACTCCCAACATGGGAATAGACCATGAAATAAAAGAAACTTATCAGAAAATTAGCTGCATCATAAGAAAAAATAAAAAAAATTTAATTCTAAAGAAAATCACGATTTTCAGCTTCGTCACATCATTAATGCCATAACTGCAGCTGGCTTTCAACTTTTTGTTGTTTGTGCTGTACAGAACGTTTTGTTTTCATGTGCGAACGTAATAATTTCTAATGTGTTTTCATATTACCTGCATCTCTTTGACAGAAAAGACAAGAAAAATACTCTACATATACCTATATTACGTTAGACATTTTTAAAATGAACATAACTGCCATTCTGTCAGTGGCGGTGCGTAAGGCCGTGCTCTCGTGCTGTAGCACTGAGTAAACTTTTACAAAGTTATTGTGTACTTAATTTTATTAAATTTCAGGTAATGTGCCACAATTTATACTTATAACCTTTCTGTATAAGAGATCGAATGCTTTGCGCTAAGTTTTATAGGCGGACGGAATTTTCTCAAGTACTTTCGTTCGTGTAAGCCGCCCTTTTACTATGGTGTAAACCTGGCTCGATGCTACCACCGACTAGCGCACGGCTGTCACTCCTCTTTCCTACCCCTTTTCCTTGCTAAAGGTGTAGAGAGATGCGGGAACCTCGCCTTTATCAACACCAGCTCCGTGCAATGAGCAGAGTAGCCCTGCTATCTACTGCACATGCGCGCGACAGTTCAGCGCGTTGACAACAATGGCCGCTCACGTCACGCACGTGTTTGTACATTGCAAACTTGTAAACAAAGTAATTTTTGGTGTCGCATGGACGTTTAGCTGACTTAGAATAACTTTTATGAATAAATAATTCGTTACTATGTATTATTATTGTAAGTTGCGGTTGTGAGTGACGTGATACTGTGCATAAATAATGAACTGCCGTAGAATCTATGTTATTAGTCTCTGACGCAATGGATACATTACCGACACTTTATGATGGGATAATTTGGTAAGTCGAATTGTACAATATTGATTCTTTTTTGTGAAAATTCTGTGTTGCTGGACGGTAAGTGGAAAATTATTTTAAGGTTTGTGTCCGTGGTTTATTAGTGGCAAGTTTGTTTTCCGAATGTGACGTGGTACGAAATACACACGTTTATGTACGTGTTTCGTAATTGTAATCATAAATTTCGCAGGCCTAAGGCCTAGCTGATAATAAAACTATCTACGCAGTGTATGTGTTGATTTTCGAGTGGACAAGCACATAAAACGTCTAGTTTTTATAATTGAAGGAGTTATTAAGTTATAGTTTTCCGAATAGTTATTTAATCGTATCAAAATGGTGTGCCGATGCGGTGATGAAGATATGCGTACGCCTACTTCGCGTGTGTTATAAAATTGCGTCTGCATTTAGACAAGCTGAACTCAAATGTAGTCTTACGACGTCTCACATGCGATATTGTGGGCATGTTATCTACGAGTTGGGTTCACAGTAATCGTGAGGAAACGAAGAGGAATTGCAGTAAGAACAAATGTACAGAAATTGAAATTGTAGGATACTAACTTGCCGTTAGTGGTATTCATTGCTTGTGTATTTAATGAGTACCTATACATTGTAGATAACATTTTTGGGAGCAGTGTCATTTAGCCACAAAAAAATAAGTCCTTGGCTCGGTTTCACCAACCTCTGTTAAGCATGTAACATTTGTTAAAGGGAATTAACAGAAGATTTTACACGTTAAATATAACGTAAATAAAACACGCGGCAATATTTTTGTTAATATGTAGCGGAAAGATACAAACTGGCTGAAAATAGAAATTAAACAAGGCTTTCGTTTTAATTAGGCTACTCACATTATCACAAACTGTCAGTAGGCATTTTTTTTTCCTTTTGCAAGCTAAACCAGTTTCGTATTGTTGGGTAAGTTGCATACGTGAAGGCGCAGACTATGCCATGCAACTGTACAACAATGTGAGTGAGTGTATCATGGCGGCTGAACACTTTTGACATATTATAATATCTGCTTATCAGACGTACTCTGAGAATACTGTTAAATATTATGTTTTCAAAGAAGACAGGGGTGATTATAAATTACAATTAATACAAATCTAAAATTAATTCTTTAAGTTGAAAGGTTTTTACAACACACTTTATTGGCTACATTACTGCTTACCATGAAACGCAGTGCAATTTCTCAATACATGTAAAGCAAAAGTTCTATACCTTTGAGTTAAAAATATGATTATTAGTAGAGAAAGAAAGTATAGCGATTTAGAGGGGGAGGGGATGCAGGACATTATATTCAGAGTACTGAGCTCAAAACATTGACCGGCCGCCACTGCATTCTGTATAACTTTAGTGGACTTTGATACCAATGGCTTTTCGTTTACTGACATTATCTATTAAACGATCAGTATTTAACTCCACCTTACTAACTTAACTCACTCTGCACTCGAACACAATTGTGAACCGAATGGTGATGACACACTGACGTCTCGATCGCAGACGGCAGGCAGTGTCGCGCGTCTGCATAAACAGGCCCACTAGAGGCAATGTGTTTAGACAACGTCAAGCGTTTTGCCAGCGCCTTTTTGTTGCGGCGTTTCTCTAGATCACGGCGGAATGTTTTTTCAGAACGCGACCGGAAAATGCCGTCGTCAAAACGCGCAACATTGCATAAACGGACCCATTACCACCCATGCAGTGATAAAACGCGTGCATAAAAGGGGCCTAATGAGGACGCTGAACATGAAGTGAACGTAGCAGATTAATATGCTTAGAATGAAAGCTTTATAGCCTGATTAGGCGCAAGCGGGTTCTAGTAGTGAAACTGATCAAATTGATAGAGGATAAATGTACATGCTATTCTATTCCCAAACAGGAAAAAAACCAGAATATTTTGTTGTTACATGGACTTATTTATATGTATATATTACTACCGTAAGGGAGCTATGATTTGTATAAAACTGTAGGGGCTTGTGGAAACAACATTTTCATTGTATTGTTATTGTGTTATTGGTAAAAAAAACCGGATGGGGATGTGGAGATTGCTTTATCACTGTATTTATACGGAATTCTATTCAAATATTTCAAATCTTTTCATAGATGTATGTATGTTTCAATGTTTTCAAGAATGACTTAATGATAAAATTATCAACTACATAATTAGGCCAATCTTAACTCCGTGTGAAAAAAAAAAAAACCAGAGATGTGAATAACAAAGAGCTTCAAAAAACTTCAAACTTCAAGTGTTTGGTTAGCGGGAGACAGACAGTACGGATCTCCAGGATTTTGCGCGAAATGTGTTGTTACTCTCTCTTGGAATTGCGTAGAGAGGTAGTCGTTGATTTTCAGCTGTTGGAAAAATGAATGTTGAAGGGAGATCTGGAAATGTACGTGAAAAATTAATTTCTAAACCTACTGGGAAAGAAAAAATACAATATAAAACTATTTTTGAGGGAGAGACATGTAGAAGTGCGCCACTGTGTGTGAACACATCGTGTGATCATCGAGCATGAATTTGATGTATGGCGCACGTCAAAAACCTTAATGAGAAAGAAAAAAAATGTAGAGCAATTGTATCCCATATTTCGTGCTTGGTAAGCAAGTATATTAGTCATTTCTGGTGGGCGACTCAGTCATTTGGCGGAGACAGTGAACTATTAATTGAAATATTCGTGTTGCTTCTACACCATATAAAATGATACGAATGGTACGAAGGTAGTGTAAAAATTGTGAACATGGAGCGGTCAGTGAAGAGTAAAACTCAGTGAAACTTTGGCAATACAGTGCATCCAAGGGTTATTATCCTTTAAAAAAGTTGTATTAGATAAACTATTCTCGATGGACTTAAATAATGTAAAAAAAATATATAAGTTAATATAATACTGGTAATTTGGCAAGTTACCATAACGCTCGTTCGAAATACACGCAAAAAAAGAGTTCCGTTATCTTTCAGCAGTTTACATGGGACTACAACTGGAATGTAATTAAACAGAAAGTCGGATATAGAAATAAGGATTCATAATCATCTGGCTACTGGGTTAAAAAAAACGTGTGCACAGTCCGGTGATGGCTGGAAAAAAGAACTTGCGAAGCGAACATTGGGCTATTTCAGAAATTAGAACGTACCAGATGAGGAGCCTGGAAAAGCAGTAGATCTATCGCTGCAGCAGAACATAGCTCCAGTACCTCGTCAGTACTATCTACCACTGCAATTTTTAAAACCTTTTTTAAGTTTCCATAGGTTCCGGATATGTTAATCTAATTGTGTTAAAAAAAGATGAAGGAATCGGCCGCTGGTGTGTTTCCGTGGTGAATTGTTTGTATGCAGTATATATCCGTGTTCTGGTCGTGGGATTTTCTACTACTAGTTGTTTTTTCACGCGGTTTTTTTGTTTTTATGCTTAAATTATGGCGAATTACGGTTAAAATTGTCCTATTTAGTACACGATGATTAAAATAAGTGTTTTCTGGTTCGCAGTGATAGACTGTGGTTTTAACAACCCTCACATTCTCTGTTCCACATCAAATGCTCTCATCTGGGTCCATTAAGACACATTTATCACACGAGCTCCGTTATCGGTCTTGTGCCCTATCAACAGTATTTATTTAATTGATGTCTCGTTTATCTTGGCACTAGACATCTGGCCAGTCTTCCCGCTGCGGTTCAAACTGGAATGGCTGAAGAGTTTTTTTCGCTCATATTAAGTTATTAGCCTAATGTAAACTACACACACTGAAGCAAGACACGAAGTGATGATGTAAGCATATAACACACTGGTATTATTTACCGTACCGCAACAGAGAAGAAATGGGAACTTGAGTGCGACTGCTTGCCACTGTCGTACTATGTGCTCCCTAGCGCGGCCGGTCCATTTTGAGCCGTGTGACGTCACAACGCTCTTGCTATTCCTCTGTCTCGTCCCAATGTTCTGGTTTTCACCTAGTTTGTTGTATTCCTTTTATCTTGATTTTACAATAAAAATATAATTATAAGAGTTGTCCCTTGAAAAAATCTCAGTGTTTGTTCGATGAACTGAATTCTAGCAGAACGTAATTGGTAGTACGTGTGTGTTTTCCACATTTGACAGAAGTGGCGATATGTTATATTTTTACCTAGTAACTATAGGAATATATTATATGCTTACCTAATGGCTATGGAAATTAACCATTCACGTCATTCGGGAAGTTAAATGAACATTGCGGACATTTAAATTAAATACGGTTGCCGTTTGTGTGTGTGTGTGTGTGTAAATTATTTCACACTAAAATACTGTTTAAGCTTACTAAATTGATTTTTAAACAAAAATTTCTAAATCAACGTTAGGTTAGCAAACAACTCGTAGTACGAACTTATCATTTTAACCTGTCCTCGGACGATAGAAACTACTGTTATAAAGCAGAAAAATAATATATTTCAGTGACAGGCCTACTGCGCATCTGTAAATTGCTTACGTATTTGGGTAACTTTACCTTCGTAATACTCAGTGGCTCAGTGGTATAAGCTATTGGTCTGCTGACCTCAAGGTTGATATTTCAAAGTTCACATTCTGAAAAAAAGTTGTAATTTCTTAATTGTTGTTTCTACATTACAAATGAATGAAGTTTTCTTACATTTATTAATGCGGTATACGTTTAAATATGACAGCTGAAATTATTATGTTGAAACATAATTCTTGGGATAATATTTCTCGTGTATCCAGACCATTGGTTCGATGAAGTCATTTACGATTTATTTTATATTTTTGGTTGAGCACCCATATCACGTGTCGTCAATGTATGCATCGTCTCATTTACACAATAGCCTACACCACCAACTTCACAATGGGGACTAAAAGTCCGAAACTGGACACCCAACACTAACAGAACAAATAATTTAAATGAAATTTCCATGTAGCGCTTTACTCACGCAAATATAACAATAAATATGACTAATTTCACCTTCATACTTACGTGCGCAACAGAAAATTCATGGTTCAATCCCCAATTAAAGCAAAACCAATTGAATTGCTTATGTTTGGTCAACTAGCATTTTATCCACAAACTTTGCAATTAACATATAACTACATCTTCATGTTTACATATTTAATTAAAAGGTTCGTAGTTCGACCTCCTTCTCCAACACTAATTCAATAAATACATTCAATACACTTTTCCAGCTAGCGCACTGTTCGTAAATATTTCACGTCTCACACACCTAAAGTCACATTATTACGTACATGTGAAAGTAAACAAGTCCATTGTTCGACCTCCTAAATTAACAAAACGAATTAATGAAAACTATTTCCCAACTAACATTACTGTTCACGCATTTCACTTTGCACACTAATCTCACTTTATCATACACTGATTGGCTAAACAAAACGTACACGTTTCGATCCCAGAGTCTAACAAGAATATTAAGAAATTATGTCGTATTTTTAAAGTAAAGAACTAACCACACGTTTTCAGTTGAAAGGACATTTGCTTATAAGCAAATGTAAAATTGTTACCAGTATTCATACATGAGTATGGTAATTTCGTATTACATTGGAACCAACTCGCACCTTATGCAGACGAAAATTGACCACACTTACAGCACCACAGTTTCAGTTTGAAGCCCGCCGCACACGGTACGATATTCCTTACAATATTGTATACTAGGAGTCGCACTTGCTCGGTTACTAGCTTCTCTACTCACAATCTTGCCTTCTACTAGCAGTCCTGCGAGCTCAGGAACTGGAATTGCCTACTTGCCGGCGTTCTATTTTTGTTGCGAGCTCCACTGCAATATTTAAGCAGCGACTAATCAGAATTCATCAAAACAACAACACTAGAAGTTTTGGCGCGCGCGAGTATTGTGAAACATAAACATGGAGGGAAAGAATTGGACGAAAGAGCAGTTTATATTTTAGGCGCGATTTTTCGGAAAAAAATGAAAGGGAAAAAGTGGATGAAAGACCAACTGACTGCAAAAAAAAAAAAAAAAAAAAAGCAAAGGGAGTCCAACAATATTAATTTAGGAAGTCGACAAAATATACACGACACAAGGGATAGCCACAATTTCCCTACTCATGTTCTTCCAAAAACGTAACAAGGGTGCCGCGATTCCGATTCCGTCGTAACAGCAATTTTCTTGCCCATGAGCTCTTTTTTTAATTCCTTGGAGAAAATTCTCTTTACAAAACAAGCAAGCCAGCCAGTATCGTGTGCAGCAGAAACTCGTAACGCACCTAGTGTATCGGCTTGTGACTAACCCAGTAAAGAAACTAAAAAACGTTATAGTAAAAGCACTAGTAGGAAATATTGTATCGTGTGCGGCGGGCTTAAGCTGGCAGCCGTAGCATAGTCGGTTCGGCGTTGGTCTACGGTATGAGAGGTGCTGGGTTCGAATACCGGCTCAGACATGAATGTTGAGACCTCATTATTAAAGGACCGTGAAAGCCTCTCACCTCACTTCACTTTCAGTTTAATAGTAGAACGGAATCCGCTGTTACGTACATACATAGGCTTGACGTAATTTCTAATTCAGAGTTCGGTACCCGTTGGTGGCACGATGCACAATGTATTTATTTTAAACACTGCACTGTTCTACTGTAAATCGCACATAGCTTAACTCTTATAACACCACATTAAACATGTTAAACTATACAACTGCTTCCCTCTTGCAGCTGATTCAACTGTCACTGTTCACAAATATTAAGGCGACACCCTAGTTGGCATTCGAACTGTGTGCAGGGTTTTAAAACCGTAGTGTGTGTAGTGCAACTATTTTGGGTTTGTCGTCTCGGCATCGCGTGTTCAAAATTGTGCGTCCGAACGTCCCATATAGTTCGGAAATTAAAACTTCACACGTAGAGCTTTTAAATGCTGGTAACTGGCAAAGTTGTGACGGATCCTTTCATATCGTGTAAAGTTTTCATAGAGGTTGAAATAATATGATAGCGTGTCTCGTGCATTTGTTGCATAAGCACACACAATCGGAATAGCGATCTTTATTGACCATGAAACCCAGTTTCAATGTAACTGTAATGGGGACAGTCCTATGAAAAATAAAGCCTGACTTACAGTGAACATAAGCACTAACGTAGTATTACACAGCATAATGGCCCTTTCACACAATTAAATTTCGCTTCAACTGTTTTTCAACTTTATTGTATCTAATTTCTTGAATATCCTAATTGCCTAGTGATGGAAACACAATGTAAAAACAGCTGGTTCTTATAACACTGTTAGGCCTACTAATGAACAATGAATGTAAACAGAACACGCCGTATGTACTATGACAGTATTTTATATATACTGCGTTTCACAAAATATCTCAGTTCACGAAGCGTAGTCAAAGTATGACCGACACTAAAAATACATACATTTTTGGTCTTGAATATCAAACTGATATTTACCCCTGACGCATTTTGTTTTAAGTCGAATCGTAAGCATATGGAGGTATAGCTGACGCTCCATCTTCTGTAATAATGTACATGTTTACTTATGTGGTCCAGATCGAACACGTTCTAGTGACGGCAATACAGGTTTCCAGGTTTTATTTTTTGACTTTGATATAAAAATTATTGACACCTTCTTTCTTTTTCATAGCGGGGATTGAAACTACAACTTTTTATGCCTTCCTTCCAGAATAATATCTTGTTTGGGAGTTGTAGCATTCATCAATGAGTACGCTCCCTCTGAAATTCATGCCAGAACTGAATGCATAGGCCGTTCACGATAAAGTGAGCACTGCATAAAGTTTCCTTTCTGCCGTTTTGCAGCCTTTACTATTTTCAATATGAAATCTTTCATGTAGCTAAAAACCAGTGCAAATATGTCAACACTCTCGAAAGTAAACATATATTTGCCAAATAAAACTTTTTTTTAAAATTAATTACAAGTTCTGCTGAGTGCTTAGTCTATAGTGAACAACCTATAACTGTATTTTTTTTGCTACAGACATTTTTTCTTTTATTACCGAGTGTACAGAACTCATAATAATAGGGAATGACTTTCACTGTTTCATACATTCCGATATGATATCGCTGGATCTTATTATGTCAATGCACGTATTGCCTAGTTTGTTACATCACTCAGCCTTTCTGATATGTACTCTTCTCTGAATTTTCTCTTGTAACATTACACATATATTAACGGCACAGAGAAAAACAGTTTTGGATAGATTTTGTGTCATAAGCAGATTTTACACTGTCTACATAATTTTGATGTACCAAGGCACATACAGTTCGCTGCCAACATGTTGGGCCACATTGACGAAATTTAAAGATCTTCAATCATACTGACTTCACTGAAGGAGCGAAATTTTATGTCTCCTCAACCGACAATGTGTGTGAGGCTTTCGGGATTGTAAAATCCACACGATACACATTCCCTTACGTGCGCGACGACCTTAAAGTAAATGTGTGGTGTTGTGATATGTGTAAGCACATCCAGGGTGTTACGAAAAGATACTGCCAAACTTTCAGGAAACATTCCACACACACAAAGAAAGAAAATATGTGATATTTACATATGTCCGGACACAAACGCGTAATGTCCATGGTATAGCCCCCTCCATTACCTCTCGATAGGCCTACATGTAGTCGTAAAAAACATTTCGTACAGACACTGTTCCAATTACCCAATGTATGGAAGGTTTCGTTAGAACGTACGCTACTTCCTAGGATCACCGCCAGGTGGGCGACGTGATGGAAGGTAATCGTGACTTCATTGCGTCTCTTCAACTCACATGAAATGATGGACTGGGAGCACACAGTGGCCCACCTGGCGGTGAACCTAGGAAGTAAAGTACAGTGTTAAGAACCCATTTGGGTATTTGGGACATTATCTGTAGGAAGTGTTGTTTACGATGACATTTAACGAGATGTAAAGAATTGAGCTCTATCATGGTAATTAAGCGTTTCCGGACATGTCCATATCACATATTTTCTTTCTTTGTGTGTGGAATGATTCCTGAAAGTTTGGCCGTACCTTTTTGTAGCAGCCTGTATTTTGTAACGACATCATTGGGTTGTTTTTGTTTGTTGAAAGACGTTCACTGCTAATGTACTAAATGGTTACGCTTACCGAATATGTGATTCCGTGGGTTAGAAGAGATGGACCATTTTCTTCGTCACCGTGTTGGCCCGATATCTTTCCTCTCGTCTTTTTCGTGCATTGTTATGTCAAAAACCTGTACTAAATTTTGAGTACCTAAAGAACTGGATTGTATCAGCCAATAGGATCAACGATTAATCCGGCATTAACAAAGTACAAGATTCCGCACTAGCTAGTACAAAGTTCGCCTATACCAGCCGGCTCGAAAACTGGATGGCATTTGTCGCCTAGCTTGGCGGTTTTCATTCCAGGTTAGGTAATTGGATCGGCCATATTTTCTGCCCCAGGTTCCTATTAGCTTTCGTAACTGACTAATTATAGTGCAGTGTCAGAGCGTGGAGCACCCACGTGACATCTGGCTGAAATAAGTACAGTGAAGCCAAATGTGTGTCGCCATCATGATGAAGAATTCCGAACCTTAGTTTGAAACTCGTTCGAGGGCTTTTAATTAATCACAGATCAATTAGTGAAATTCAAGCGTTGAAATACTTTCGAAAACCTTTTGTTGTCACGGGGAAATGGTCTTATTTAAAAATTAATTGACAACGTAAAGTAAACCTTAGTAAACAACTAACGGCGACGAAATGTCTGCGGATCGAAGATGATGCCTGTCATGATACAACCTGCAGACACTAACTGACGCCTTCTCTATATGTGTTGTGAAACCGTTTACAATTTATATAGTATGGTTAGCACGGCACGAATTTTTCATGTTCTCTTTGCAATAATGTTATTTTTGTGGTTTGATGAATAGTTCGTTGCTCATGCTTGACTGTGTAGTTTACATACTTAATCCTGGACATACCTACGCCATTATAATGTTATATAACTACAAAGTTGTTTATTTTATTCATTCAGACCTATTGTAAGAGAAATTCAAATATCACACACTATAAATTTGGAAGAAATCTGCGTCGAAAGATTAAGTTACAGTACGCAAACAGTGTAGGGTTTGTCCAGTATGTTATGGCCGATGAGAGCTCGGCTCTAAAAATTCCAGCGTGAAGATATGCTTTTAAAGTGGCTGTCTGCCCAATGTGCCATTACCAGATTATTAAAAATTGCTCAATGCACATAAGTGATCTCTGCATAGTAATAGCATTCAAATAACATTACACGTGCGTATACTCATCTCAGTATCACCAGTAATCATTATAGCATTTTTCCTAGCGATCAAAAACCGCGAAATTTGTTGTTTATCTGTTTTTTTCGAGTATGAAAATCAATGTAAATTTTTTTAAAGGTGTATGTGTGTACAATACAACTTTATTGTTAATATGGCGTCATAAAATGATAGATCCGCCACTGAACGTCTCATATAGAGGCGAGTTAACGGTGATAAGACTGCGTGTCAGTTCAGTGACTTGCGTCTAGACGCTAGGGAGAGGCGTGAGTGCGCGTGTTGTCCCTTCCTTACCGCTTCAGTATTTCAAGGCCTCAAATGCGCAAAATACGAGCTTCGGCAGACACAAGATTATTTATAAACTGCTGAATAGCGCGCGTAAGTGGTGTCTGCTAAAGAGTAGCTTGACGATACTTTTATGCAGATTTATATCCCTGTCATGCGAATATGTATTTTAAAAATACTGTTTGGAGTTACTTTGAAGAAAAGTCACGTCACCAATACGGCAAAAATAATTAAAATTATATAAAGCTTTACTCAGTTATACATGTAAAAATATGTCTCAACAGTAATACTAACGATTAGTGTCTGGTATGTGCTGTAGAACGTCGGGCTTTTTGCTCAAAGTTTTGAAAATTCTGTGGTTAACGGTTTTTACGTTTCGATCTTTAACTTTTTAGAACAAATTATATATTATTTTGTAATAATAAAATATATTGTGTTGACAATTATAAATCGGCAGATATTATTTTTTCCCCTTTACTTTGATTACTTTCACATCATTTTGGTAGTATGGAAGTAAATCCGTACCATACGAGTAGAATATTTTATCATCAACAAATAATGACTCAAATAAATCTGCGATGTATGTGTAAAGAAAAGCATATTAGCTTGTATAATTAGTCGATATGTACTGTCCACATACGCTGTACATATCTACAAGGTCTGTCACGTATGGTGTAATAAGATCCTTAGATACTAGCTTGTATGGATTTACAGGCGCGACAATAGACCTACAAGACTAAGTACGGCAGCAGTTGTCGTGTGATATCCGCTTTAGGGAATGCTAACATTACCGCAATGGGAACTAGAGTTTCGACTGGATATGCTGCATGCAATAAATGTTCATAACGAGTTCTATTAAATGTGCGAATAAAAATATGTTTGAGAAATTGTACTTGGACGTACACAAAACAACATTTTATAATGTTTTGTTATTTTAAAATTTGCTGTTCTAATTGGTGTGATAATTTTTTGTGTATTCTGTATTTTGAAATACTTTTAGAAATACTGTAGATTCTCTTTTAATAATTTTCTAAAAGCTGGGATCTCAAACATCAGGGTTGCAAGTCAGAAGTCAGTCAAATGTCACGGTGAAATGTGACTTCCAAGGTTGTGGCTGGGTGTCGGGCATAAGTAACAATTTCGGAGAATTCATGTGACCATGCGAGCTTTGTGAAAACAGCCGGTTGTCGCCGTCTGGAATTTATGGTCTGATTGTGTTGGAGAAAAATTATGTACTTTTTCTTTCTTTCTTTTTCTTAAGTTCCGGATGTATCACCCAAGTTTTTTGATCGACTTCGAAAGAGCTTAGTAACATTACAAGCCACTTAGTAGAGTGCACATCTTTGCAAATTAAATTTGAATCAAATACTGTTCCGCATACACGTATTACATCAAACTTTGCTATTAAATTAGGTTACGTGTTTGAGTGTGTACTTATTTCAGGCCCTACTTTTTGAAGTAATATTTCCTTGCAACCGAAAATGACGCTTATGTGTATGTTTGGTGCAATACATTTTTAAACCCAAGTCATAGAGGCTACAGTAAGGCATTTTAATATTTTAGGGACAACTAATTTAATGCTTGTTAAATGTGTGGTGGAAGTATGTTTCACTACTTGAGATATGAAAATTGATACATACAGGTGAATTGCTTTCTAACTGCAATGTCTCAGCACTTTGCTACATGTTCTTTTGACCATTCAATCCCAACTTTTGTAGAGGCGAAACTCGCATCTCGAATTTTGTCAACACCAGGTTTTTGTAACGTAACTGTTATCTAGCTTTAATCAGGTTCATGATAAGATAACATTTCGCTTCTACCTTTAAAAATGAATTTATTAATTTTTTGTTGCTAGATGTGCGATTGTAACATGTATTTCATTGTGCAGTTACGTACATAATTTCGTGATATTAGATCCTGAATTAAGCCTGTGCTAGACAGTAGTTCTCCAATTGGGATACACTGGGAGGTTGTGGTTATGTTACATGGATTCATTAAACACAGTTTTTAATATAAAGTTAAACTTTTTTCTGTAGTAACATCTGGATGCTCGACTTCCATAAGCAATTGGTATATGGTGTACTGGATTACAAGGTGGTTACGCTTCCGAAAAAAAAAAAAAGTGAATTTTCTTGGTGAGGGAAGTCAGGGAATTCGGGAAACGTGTAGGAATATTCGAGGGACAAAATATTATTTACTAACCGCATTAATTTTAAAAATTAATTATTAATAATTAAAAAATTTTAATAGACATTAAAAGGACCGCTTGAAAAGTTATTACACGTTATGCAAGCAAATTATGCACTAGATGTACCTATTTTTCAATTATCTACTAATCTTGAAGGACACAAAATATCACGTTTAGCCGACACAAAAGTTACTATTTTTTTATTATTTAAATAAATAATTCTCGAATTTATTTGTAATGTGGTTTAATTCTCATACGGAATTAAATTTATATGCTATTTGAATTAATACTGCCAGAAAAATCCCTTCTCTGTTCTTAAAGAGTTTGATTTATGAAAATTTCAAACATGTTGCAAATGAAAATCTTTGACGAAATTCAAGACATAAATAAATTGGGAGACATATATGGCCGCGGTTATGACGTCAACATAACGTCAACATGGCGTCGCATGTAATTCAAGAAATTGAACTCGATAAATTTGAATGAAAAGTTGAAGCGAAATTTGATTAAGTCAGGCTTTAGTTTTCATAGGATTATCCCCATTACATTTACATTAAACACTGGGTTTCGTGGTCTATAAAGATATTCATTCCGAGTGTATGTGCTCGTGCAACAAATGAACGAGACATGCTATCATATTATTACAACTTAAACAAAAATTTATTTTACATAATATGAAAGGATTCATCACAACTTTGCCGCTTACCGGCATTTAAAAGCATTACCGGCATTTAAAAGCACTACGTGTGAAGTTCTTATTTCCGAAGTTCATATAGGACGTTCGGACGTTTCATTTTGAACACGCGATGCCGAGATGACAAACCAAAAATAGTTTCAGATCTAGTTGGCAAACTAATCCCCCCTCCTCCACAAACATACTTGCCATAGTATCGTAATACGATACCTGTTTTAATAAGTAAAAAGCTATGTTTTTTAAGGTATGTCCTACATATTTGCCTGTACAATAAAAATATAACTATACTAAAATACTTTAAAAAAAGTGATTGCTGACCTTTTGACATGACGTAGCTGCTACCATCTAGCTTTTTGAAAAACAAGGGTTACGGTTTCTCCAAAGAGTTACTTCCTCCCCTACATAGAACAAAGAGTATTATAGAACGAAAACTCTCATGATGCACAGTTGCGCACTGTTTGCAGCGCCTCAACTAAGCGGGTGTCGACCAACTTCATAATCGAGGGTATTTTGAATCACTTATGGTCACATATTAAGACTTCAGTTGCCATTTCGATTAGTTTGTGCGGAGTGCTTAAAATAATCGATTCTTTGTTCTATAAATTAAATGAAATTTCTATCGACTCTGTTTATCAAATAATATATTAAGAAAATCCTGAAAACGTCTGATATGGTGATTATATGGAACTTGAAAATGTTTACATTGTATATATTTAGTTCGTCAATTGCCAGGAAATGTACATGTTTGTACGGCTGTAATTGAATAAATAAATAAATAAATCATTATATAAGACATAACTTATTAGCTCGGTTTGTTTTACTCTAGTTATGATTGTAGGGATGATATGCCACATATATTTGCTAATATTGGCATAAATTAAATAAACTTTCAATCCATGTCTATTTTTATATTGTGATATTTTGTGTTGTGGTGGAAACGAGGTTTAGCATACAATAATTTAGTAAACATTAACCTAATAACAAAGTGGAATGGTTACATTCTAATAAACATAGAAAAGTCATTGAAATTTACCCTTTCCAATCAAGCGTTGGTTAAACGCCTGTCTGAAATAAGAACCAATATGTTTTCCACAGCAAGCTACAATATATAATCATGAACAATTCATCTAGCTGCATGTCTTTACCAATACACAAACCTAAACGAACCTTTTAAAGACACATGACCCAATTATACAGAAATATCTTCGCGTAAACACACAAAACATATTACATTGTAACCTCATAACCATAACAGCATATAACCTCTAAACTACTCGACGAAAAATGGCGACCGACTATATTCAAATTGTTTCAAAATTATCAGGCAAGTTGGTGCTGGTGCTGCCTCCATACCAGCGAATGCCGAAGCTAACAGTTCCCATCCTCGTCTATCAGTTTCTTACGCCTCACAGTGGGGCAGAACATTCGTTTTCCTGGCCAAAACCCTCAAAGTGAAATTTAAAGGTTTTGTTCAGACTTTTCCTGGCCGTGTTTTACAATGTCTAGGGCAGTAATAACCACTTAAGTTATAACGTTTACCTTAACGCCTTAGCTGCGTGAAATCGAGAAAGTTGCTACGTCATGAAAATAGTGATTTTTCAAGGTAAAATAGTCACAGGTGTCTCGTATTCCTGTGCTCAAACACGGTAAAATGATACTATATTTTTGTACAGCCTTCAAAGAACCATCTATAAGGATGTTATGAAATCTTACAAACAATTTTAATTTAGTTAATAGCATTACTTTTCTTGAAGGTTTCTGATTGCAGTTGATTTTTTATACACTTTTGTATATTCGTTGACCTACGAAAATTGACCTGCGTGGCCCCGCATTAAATGTTGCACCACTCGAACCAGAATATCATTATTTGCAACATATATAAAAATTACGTGCTTCTTCTTGCTACTTTCTTATCAAAAAGCGAAAGCCTAAGTGCGAGCGTATCAGGTAAACAATACTGTTGAGCGGCTCAAAATTGAAGAACAGGAAGTAGAAGATGACAACGGTGAAAAGTAGAGAAAAATGTAAACTACTTGTAGAAGCAGGCATGTCAGGGCAAATATGCCATTGTGTTTTGAACCGTGAATTAGTTTACAGTAGAAAGTGATTCAGTCAGTTGAGATACAGCTGATAGCGAATGTCTGTAACATTTAATAACCTTGAAATAATGTACTGATGGAAAAGAAAAACGTGTCTGGACACTCAGTTTCACACACGTGAAATAGTTACTTGGTCTAAACCAGGAAGAAAAAAGACGTCATGTCTTTAGGAGAATCTATTATCGTATAAGTAAGAGCAGCACAATGGAAATAAAAAAAAAATCATATGCGACTCTAAGCTAGACAAAACCATACGGATCGAAAAAGTTACTATAGAGCCAAACACAAGTATTTCGTCAGGAATTTTACTTTTTCTGATGAGATACTTGTTTAGGAATATTGTTTGAATTGTGATTTCTTGTGTCTAGTCTAGGCTGTTATTGGTAAAGTAAGCGACTTACCATCAGTGTAAAAATAAGAGCCGATTAACATAGTTTGTGGTGGTCTGAGGCACTAAATAGTGACTGTGACGAAAAATATTTAGCGTAAACAAGTTGTGTAAGAATAAACATTGGCTTGGTGGATAAAGCCACCAGGGCCTCAAAATGGCTCACTTTACAATGTAAATATAGGCTTATTATTTTTCGTGACATGAGATCATCGCTGTGTACGTACGCATGCATGTCTTCATGCAAGAATTTATGTTCGCGCAGTACTGCGTATGTTTTATATACATATTTACATTAATGTAAGTTATTGTGCATAGTTTATGTATGTCTGCATGTCCTAACTACCTAATAACTTTTAAAATTTGACACCGAAGTTTATCAAACTCGGTGCACACATATAATATAGTAAGAACATGTCACTTTTGTACATTTAGATTCTGATGGGCCCTTATTTATAAAATGATAGTAGTTTTAGTAGTTTTGTATATTGTTACATATAGCATATTTTGTTATCACTCATCCAATTTGAACGAAAACTGGTACGTTTGCGTTAATCAATCTGAGCATTACGTTCTGAGTAAAAAAACTTGAAATGTTCATTTAAATATTTCGACATGTGATGTTTGATATCTTATAAACTGATAATTTAAAAAAGTTACCACAATAGTTTTCATATTCAATAATTTTCTTAAGTACCATTCATATGTCTTAAACAAAAAAAATCGTAAGGTGACAGTAATTAACGAGATAATTTTATTATAATAGTAACATAAATACAGATGCTCGCCATTAAAAAGCGTATTATCACACGAAATTGCTTATTTGTCTGCTGCTTTTAAATATAGTGTCAATATTATAGCCTGACACATTTGCAGTTAACTGAAGAACATATAAATATTTCAAAAGCCAGAGAGTATTCATTATACTTGCTTTGTATAATCACAGGGACCTTGTAGAAGTTATTTAACTAGGTAGGAACTACTTTACAAGAGAAAGTTTTGGTCAGCAAAACTGGTGTTCTGCCCCACCGTGCACTTGCTCCCCCGATGTGGCCGACGCGAATGTCGAGTCGGACGAAGGCGAGGCAGTCCGTTACAGTGTTGCCATATTCAGCAAGCTCGCTACTCGCGCTAGTTCCCCTCCGACCATTTCAGTCCCTGCGAAGATTCTCCGAGGAAGATAGGTTTTACTTTGACGCAAAAGAAGCCTAACAAATACCCTTCACTAACTGTGAAAAGTAAGCTGTGCTGTAAAGTGGCACGGGAGAAGATACGGCCTCCCTTAAGGCGCTGACACAGTTAAAAACTTTAAACATTTAACTTTACGATAGCTTTCAATACATTGCTACTTGTGGAGTCGTACACAATGGCGTCGCCAAAACTTTCAGACAGCCTTGACATTACGTTTCCAATAAACTGATAACCTAGTGATGTTCGCAATACAGCGGTGCGATACGCCCGACGCTTGCTGCCAGCGACGAATTCCTGCAATGTGTTCATAATGGAGCGTTGAAATATCGCCGGCCGCTGGCGACACGAAATTATGCTGCCATATTTTATCTAGAGAAATAACTTAGTAAACTGTAAATGTTATTTGAAGGAATATAAACCGAAAATAAATTATAGTCTGTTTATGCTCGCATCAATTAAATTAGGTATCGAACAGAAAGCAGAGGTTAAATTTTCTACCTCAAAGTAAAGTAAGCGGAATATATTATTTTCTTTTCAACGAGCTTATACAGTGTATTAAATTTATTTACGCAAAAACCTATATTTAAATATAATTTTAATAGTATAACATTTATTTTCAACTTTGTTCAAACAAGAAAAATAGTTTCTTGAGTGTTAAAAGTTAAACAACTTTTCTTCTTCTTTGTATCCGTAGCTAGTGATAAGTGACAAATACAATATCAGCGGCTCGTATAATGTTCTCGGTCACTAGCGTCAAGGCTCTGCTTATTTCTGGCTGTGGTTTAACCTCAAGTATTGGGATTTCGTGAAAATTGTAACAGATGTGTCTTAATTCTACTCGAAAAACTTTGTAAGTAGTAGATAAGTATTCTTAAATTAACTTTATGTTTTGTCGATAGATAGCGTTACGTGTGTTCTGAAATGTATTATAATAAATTGAAAATGTTTTACTTATTCGTTTTATTTTTGGAATATTTACGTGATAAACTTCTACAGCAAAGATATAATGATTTATGCTACGGTATTTCTGTTTCAAAATAGACGTTCTCAATCGTTTTTCAACTGTCGTTGCTTTGTAATCTTACATTTGTGTTGTGTATTGACGAACTACTGAAAGTAACGGAAACGTAAAGTCAAATGTTAAAGTATTCAATTGTGCACAGGCCTTCTGGTGGTCTTGGATTATGCCTGTTCACATGTACACAGTCTGCAGATACCATCCCGATATGTAGATAAAGATCGTTCGATTTTTCTTGGCAAGAATTTTTTTTACCTGTAAGTTTTCCTAAAACATAACCAGCCCTACCATTTCCTATTTCATTCCAGTTTTGTCGTCATTCTCTATCATTCATCAACATTTGGGTAACCATCTTGACAACATCGGGTAATTTGCTTGCTTTAATATTTTTTTTTACTTATGACTTCATATTTTTTTCCCGTTTTTCTCGAGCTGTGTGGTATAAGCGATAAAAATGAGGTTTCATTTGCAAAAAAATGGTGTGTCAAACACTGCAGAAACAATGCATATTACGAAAATTTTACTTGATGCTTTATCATTATTAAAAAATAAAGCATTTAGTGTCAACACACTTGTGAGAAATCCTAAACAGCGGCACAACAGTGTTGTCCTAACATACTTCAGATAATATTATTTAAAAAATTTAATATATTTACAGTTTCATTGGGTTATACATTAATACCTAATGTGTGTATGTATATATAAAACATGTATTTTTTTTGTAGGGGCTATATTTCCATCTTATTTTACCAACATTGCGATATTATTGGACACTATTCTCCGTTCACTTTTACCTGAGTTTTATAATAAATTAAGTAAGTGATACGCTTAAACATGTTCATTGGCTGCCGACGATGCACTGAGATCTTGCACGATTAATAGGCCTAGGTCTTAGTTTCTGTCGTGTACAAATAAATGTTCTTCTCCATTAACTAAAAATAATGTTTTCGTGCCAAGCATATAATATTTGTGCATGTTACTTACACAATTTACGACGCTATGCATTTGTTATTATATCAGTGGTTGGCGGACGAAATAGCCATACAGTTGATTCACAAATTATTGAATGATTGACGCAATGTTAAATGTACGAGTTCCTTGGCAGACTTTCCAATGTTTAAGGATGTATAATACTTTCATGCTGGTATTAAAAAATACTAAAAGTATGTTTTCATTGCAATTACCACCGTTACGCAAATTTCTTAAACTTATCTAATAATTCTTTTCGCGGGGAATATTTTTTGACGTAAATCTTCGTAACGTCTACGGTAGGCCCGTTATATTGTCTCGTTTGTGCCGAGGCGAAGAAGAATGTCGATATATTCTACTCCTGACAGGAAGTTTCTTTGGTAAGTATCTTCTAGAAAACATTCCTTCACTGAAGGTGTTTACGAAGAGTCACCCTGCGACCCTTTTTTCGCTATCGCGTCATCATAATTTAGCATAGCAGTTACAAAAATATACTTGGAATAAAGTATAAATGCTTCTTTCAAGTTTCAACATCCTCACCTATCCGAAACCATAACTAAGTTTACTTATGCTTTCGATAACAGTGTGATTGAAACCTAGTTGATCAACAAACCTAGTCACATGGTACACATTTGCGATTTACGCAAATTAATTATTGTAAATTCCTTGCACAGATATTTTGCAAAAAATGGACCAGCCACCACCTTTCTAACTCTAAGCAGTCGAAGGTTCCGTGCGACACGAGTAGATGTAATACCATTGTTGACGTGCTAGCCAGCGCCGCCATAATTGCTTACTTGCTCCCACGTCTCGACAACAGAAAATCGTTTCACTTTCAAGTAGGAGGGTCGGGCCACTTAAGGCTTGTGCCCGAGTTTCTTGACTTTCGGGTGGCTTATTATTTTAACTCAATAGTTACTGCATTGTATTTTTATGACTTTCTACACTTTTAATTTTTTTCGTTCTATTTATTAATGGGTACCATCTGTATTAAAATTTATACTAAAATTTGATGTTTCAAATTCCTGTAAATCAAATAAAATCATACCCGGATTTGTATAATTTTACTGAAATATTCATTAATAGTGTTTGTTAATTATATACTGAAGTTGATGTCATTATTCTTAAGTTATCTGTGCAGTTTCACTAAGTTAAAAAATGTATTTTGGGTTGATTTTTGTAAAAGTAGGCTACTCATTGTTATCATTTATGTTTAGTCCGCGTACCTGGAACCCAATTTTTCAATGTTCTGTAATTCGTGGGCTCTTGCTACTCTATTATTAGTAATACTAAATTATTCGTATTAAATAAAAATAAGCCAATAATTGTTGACGGCGTACTGTATAATTAGTGAATTTTCATAAGGACAAAAACCTTTCTGAACTAGTTTTATATATTTTGCAGACTTACTGAACTTCATGTACGCAAGACTTATATGTATGATCTTTGAAAGAACTGTGCAATGGGAGTGCATGACTGGATTTATTTGCTTGGACATTCGCCATTGCCCAAACCCATGGTTTTTCCAGTCTTCTTATCAGTCGCACTCGTGTTCCTGAACCCTGTGTGTCTACCTGATGACGGGAACAGATTCCAGTTCCCGAAACGTCGTTCATACTGACTGTTTGGAAAACTACTGTTGTTTTATTTCGTCTCATCGTTTGCGTAGTTTGTTGTTTTTCCTGTTTGTGTCCGACATCTTTGTGTTTTCTTTAGTCTCATCGTTGTGTCGCATGTCAACTTAGGTCTATTTTTTTATATTTTTGTTATTTCTTTTATTTTATGTTTGTTCCTTGTTTTATCTGACCAGATTCCAGTTTTGGAATTTCATGTTGTGTATGTATTCTGATGACTAAAGCATACTCTGCTTATTAATGTTTTCTTGTCTTATTTTTATTTTTAGTTTTCTTTTGACAGTCATTTATTTCGCAATGGAGTATGTTCAAGCAAATCAATCCAGTCACTTACATGTATATAACTAATATTCAGCACATGAGGTTTATTTATTACAATGTGAGGAATGGACCCCACCACATGTTAGGGCGACACAACTGCCGGAAACAAGATTTGTTCTCGTGAAGGAGAAACAGACAATACGAAAGATGCAGAAGAATGTGGTCTGTTAAGAGAAGTGATGACTGTTGATCAATTTGTGCTTAAAGCCGTTCGTTTGAAATAGTCAGATAATTTACCATAGCGAAAAGGTAAGCTACTCTAATCGTGGATGCTACAAACAAGGATATCTCGATGCTGCTCATAGTTACACAAAAGCGTCTTCGTAGCATGTAAGTCCCTGAAAAAAAAATTACTGAGTGAAGCCCAGGAAGAAGCTTCAAAATAAGTTCGCAAAACATGAAGAAAACGTGCATACATTGTAGTATGTACACAAGTTAGCTGCCAAAAAAGGAAAAGACCAGAAACTTGAGACACAGATGGAAATTGTGGTATCGATTTTATTCCACTAGACATTGATGAGCCCGAAATGAAATTCAAATTGTGACAAGTTTATTTGTAACCTCACAGAATAGGCAGATGTTAGGCAACATTAAAATTAAGTTTTGCGAGCATTGCATTAAACTTCTGAAAAATATACAGAAGAAAATATACCACGCTATGTCACAAACTACTGGAAACACTTTTGTGATTTGTGTGTAACCCATACTTGGGGTATACCGAGCAAGGTGGCGCAACGCATTCGAGAGGACCCGGGTTCGATCCCCGACTCCGACAGTCCTGATTTCGGTTTTCCATGTCTTCCCGAAATCGCTCCAGGCGACTGCTAGGATGGCTCCTTAACACAAGCCATGGTCGACTTCTCTCCCAGCTGCTGCCATAGTACCATGTTGTGTCACCGTCTCGAATGACCTCACTTTTGACGAGATCCACTTACCTACCATACTTGGGTGCAAGTTCACATGATGTGGTGGGCAATGATGGGTTTGTCGAAATATAATGCATTACGAAAATAGGAAACACTCCTTTCTAGAAGCGGCTGTTCATCAGAAAAACACTGTATACGTGAGATTCTGGGAAAGTGGTTACTTGCAATTTGCAATGTGTCATGATTATTACTTTCATATTCGGGGCCAAATGAATATCGCGAATATGATGTTCAGTAATTTTATTTCGTAGGCGCACTAACCAGTTAAATATATATATATATATATATATATATATATAATATGGAAACAGTAATTACGGAATGATGACCAATTTTGGGGAAGGGAAGATTTTGCCGTCGCTTCGTTGATTTTATTTGGAATGTACGCTGTACGCTTCCAGAAATAGTGGATGTAACGATTCACAGAAAACTGTCTGCCAGGGAGCCGCCTGGTTATTACTAATGGGAAAAGCCCTAGACACTGGTAAGGGGTGGTAGGGGTAGTGACGGTCGGGTTCCTTGAAACAGGGGGGTAGGGCTTGTCGCCTGAGTAGTGTAAAGTCATGCGCTCAAACATCTGTCCTCTTCTTTACACGTTGAAGTTAATTCAAAACGTGCGGTGCGTTCATATCAAACTCGAATGTAAATGTTTGTATAGGCTAGTGCTGCTGAATTGTTTTTCATTTGTTATCAAAATTACTAGTTTCGTCATGGATAATTTTGATCAATTGCCAGATGTAAACCGTAATATTTATTTCATCAGTGTTTTCTAGCGAAACTAAAAATAGGAAAGTGATACACAGTGAAGGATGCGAAATCATAAGCACGGGTTATTGAAAAGTGTGACAAAGAACCAAAGAAGGTAACTTGGCATTTCCTTTGAGTCAAGCATTACGTCATGCTGCTGGTTTGTATGTGTAAACGAAGCAACGGTGAAACGAATAAACGAGGTAAACCAAGTACGAAATGCAGCAGATACTAATACTTTATTTTATAATCCTGGTAAAAAAACGCGGTGCTTGGCGGAAATATACTACCATGATTGTGGATGATTTCGTGAGAAGAAAGTTGCAATAGTGCCGAAATTTCGGCATCCATAAGTATCTGTTTTGCGGTGCTAGGAAACATAATAATATTTATAGAGTCCAGAAAATGTTATCGCTTTTGCACAGTAGCGCATGCTCCCTTGCCTCTCTGACCCTCGTGACGTCACTGCGCCTCTTTTCGGCCGCATTACTGGCAGGGTTCTTTCCATCAGTCATACACTTTTTTTAGTAACTAAGTTTTGCAAACTAGAAAAAATGAATTGTAGTAAAAATAGAACTAAATATATTTTACCTTGTTTTATTTCTTTACTTATATTATCGATGGAAACAGGCTGTTATTTTATTAAGTAAGAAATTTTTGTATGAAATTACACTTGCCTAGTAATGGCAAAATTTTGTACGAAGTTGTTGAATTGTATTTGATTTCACACTGAACATAAATCATTAATGTCAAAGGCTAATCGGTTTTACGAATCAATTTCTGCTAGCCTAGATACTCTAGGTTCCTATTTCTATCCTGATTGGTAGGTTTACCTTGATCAGGTAGCGTTTCATTCCTTCAGAATTAGTCGAAGATTGTGTTTAAAGTATAACATATTGAAAATTAAATCGCAAATCTTTCCGACCTTAAATTATTACTAATGTTTAGTATAAAATTTAATTTTTATTTTTTTTTTTTTAGAAAATATTTGAAGTACTACGTAAGAGAAATATCACTTTATAAGTATGCTATTGAACGATGATGGTGAGAAAGTTTTATGGACCTTTAACAACGATGTCGTAATAGCCGATGACGGTGGAGTGAGGTGAAAGGACAACACAACATTAATCTCCGGGCCGGGGTTCGAACCTAGGACCTCTCGCACCATAGACCGGCGCCTAATTGACTACGCTACGGAGAGCGGCTTAAACAATGCTTGTGATGTGTTTATTATAATTCTACTTTATGTGTAGCTGGACAGTATTTTAGAGTTAAGTTTTTTTTTTTCATTGGTGAGGCGTATTCTGGGAGAACTCAACCGTACACTTAAATTTATATAATTTAACAAATTATTGCTAAGTGATTAAGAGGTGCAAGTTGTGTGTGTAAATAATGTTCTAAATGCAGGAAAAGGAGCATTTAAAACCAAGGAATACAATTGTTTTTGTAAAGATAATTTCTTTCACTCAATTAATTTTTATTTTTTGTTCGTAGGGACCGTATTGAAGTAGCCTCTTCAGTTATAAAAATAATATTTCCACCAATAGTGTGGTTTAATATATTTCACATTTTTATTGCGTATCTGTACTGTGTGTTCTTGTATTGCTAATTTGTTTAGTAGACGCATATCAAGCTGTGGTTTGATATTACTTCTACTTCTACTGTTTGAATCGTTTGTGTTCCACCCTGTTTCATTCCCACGTGTATAATTGCTATTTGAAGAGTAACCAACCATACGATGAAAATATTGGAAATGTCGTAAATACTTCAAATAAGTGTAAACATTGAAAATTATTTCTGCCTATGCAGTGTAATATCTTTACTTCCTCACTGGAATTGTACAGTGTTACAGACGCATTAAACTATATGGAAAAAAATTGAGGCAGAGTTAAATTTATCATGATTTAAAAGATTTTCACATTTTGGAGTGGTTGTTACTCCAATATCAAAATACAAGTGTTCATCTATAACTTTAAAAAATGGGTTGCGAACCGTTAAATTGTTGACTCTAAGGTAACACTACAGTAACGTTGGCTACGAAAGCGCTGCTATAGTGACATGTATTCTTAAACGTAGGCTAGGGCAGCTGTAGTTTGCTGGTGACAGTGAAATTAAATAAGAATAATTTTTTAAGGAATGAAAGAAACATTGCAGAATAATATTCTCTGAAGTAAATATTTTGTAACTTATCGCACGACTTGTATGATGTCAATCAGGCATATATAGTGAATGTTTCTTGTGAAAATACCCAAATACCGTAAGTACAAGTAGTGCATATTGAGAATAATAGGGCAGCACTTCCAAGCTACCAAGAAGTGTTATTGGTGACTTTAGAATAGAAGCGTTTGTAAGGGCGTAGCCTCAAGATAAGTAGCGGTATCGAGATAATTTCCCCTTGTGTTTTTTAATTAAAATAACGTATCACACAATTGTTACAGCAGTTCAATTATAGCTTCTCATAATAAAATGATAACTAAATAATTTTTAAATTTTCAGTCTCTTAAGTGCCAATTATAAACAACCATAACAGTGCCTGCTACTACATATTACAATCAATGGCACTTCTACACTGGCAATAAAATACCTGACTACGCCCTTACCAAGTCCAGGGTCAACAGGAGATAACCAAGAAAGACCGCCGACCAATTGAATGTACTGGTATGATTCACAAGCATGTTGCAGCTTAATCCGAAAGTATCATCTTCCAGGATCAAACCTGAATCGCCATGCTTCGCTTGCAGCAGAAAAGTCAGGTGACAACGCTCAGTCACTGCCTCCTTCCTATACTAAATGTGCAATACAATTGGACGTTTACGATATCAGCAACCACTAACTCACCACTTGAGTGCCTTTTTTTTTTGTGGGAGAGATATTAACGGCAGTGAAATTCAGTTATCGCTGGGATGTTACTTTTCTGTGAATCAAATACGCAGTAAACAAAAAGTAGAAATCTTCCTTTATACGTAGTTGATATATTTCAATCTCATAATGTATATTATTTTAATTAAGTTTGAAAAATTAGTGACCAATCTCAATAATGACCTTGTCTACTGCTTGTTGGTCCGTAAATAATACATTTTGCATTAATCCCGTAAAACACAATGTACACTTATAGCGTCGCACAGGACTATCAATGAAAGCCGCAAAATAACATTACCCGAAATTATGCTCGCAGGATCGCCGATACCGCTTGTTCAAGAAGTCACAGATCTCGGTATTATTATCAGTAATGATCTTACATGGTCAAGACAGGTAGCCAAAATATGCAAGTCTTAATACTCCATTTTACATATGCTCAACAGAAACAAACGCTTCTTACCACAGTCTGCTAAAATAACCCTCGTTCACTCATTAACATTTTCTATCCTTGATTACTGTGATGTGGTGTTCGTAGATATTGACGACAAGTCGGTGACAAAGTTGCAACGTATACAAAATGCTTGCGCTCGTTTTGTTTATGATCTAAAGCCTCGTGATCACGTCTCAGAATTCATTGACAAACTTAACTGGCTGCTTCTGAGCGAGAGGCGCTTCCTTCACAGCTTAGCTCTTACGTACAAGACCATGTTTTCACCAGAATTATGTCCTAAATACCTAGTATGCCGGCTAAAAATCCTGGGGGAAAATCATAATTTCGGAACACGCTCAAAAGTATCGCATCAGCTGTCCATTCCTGCTCATAAGTCACGCTCTTTTTCCAAGTCCTTCACTGTCTGTTGCTCGGGCATGGAACTCTCTACCTGTTCAAGTGCGGAATTCGTCAACACTCCCGGCTTTCAAACGTGGTGTCCATAAATATATTAGGAGTATACGATCATGAATCCGGAAAATAGACAAACGCTTTTAAGTCTAGTATTTCCTTGATTTCATTGTTATTATAAATTATAGTACTTCCTTACATTGTAACGTCTTAAGTATGCTTATATGCTAATGTTAATTACTATGTCATAAGTATGTTTGTATAGCACTTATTAATTTAAATTTTACACTTTTATTAGGTAGTTATTTACACAAGGTTTTTTCTTAATTTTTAATTTTGTGTAGTCCTATGCAGGTACAAGTTATATTTTATTTATCCTTGTAAATTGCATTTTCGCGCCTGTCCTCTATATAACAGCAGACTCATTACAGATATATGAGTCGATATTTTTTTTTCAAAATTGTTGTTGTACTAACTTACTGACTGTTATATTTGTCAACATAAGTACTAGGTTTACTTCTCCATAATTTTGTGTGACATATCGCGTTACTTAATACTATTTTATTTTTTATTGTAGTGACTTATATGTTATCGTTTTCCACACACAAATTATATTTTGTATTCAATGTTATTAATTACTATTTATTTACTTTTTTACATTGTAAGATATTGTGTTCTGTATTTGTATGATAATGGCTAATTGTAAGTGAAGGCTAATGCCTTAACTTCGCAATTTAAATAAAGGCATTAAATAAATAAATGTATTTAAGTAATGTGTAAACTTTCGCTTGTGTTCGCCTGCAGTTTAAATTTAATACTTTTCTGTATGTGCTATAACGGTATTGTTTTTAAAGGGTCTACTTCAATGAAGCCCCTAGCCTGAAACGTGCTGAGGTGTAATCCAAGATAACAGCAGATGATGTTCACGAAACTTGGTCGCCAGAGCTAAGTCAATATTACATTACCTTTACAACAGCCGGCTGCTCGGTTATTGTCGCGGCAGTGTTCCTAGTAACAGTACACGGCTGGCCTAGAAATTCTACGCAGCGGCACGTCACAGCAGTAGAATCGTTACCCCCACGCTGCCTACAGGAATTATAATTGTACAGACGCTGGGGCGTGCTTTTTATGATTAATGTTGTATACGACCGCCAATTAGAAAGGGAGTACAACACGAATAAATATATTTTTGTTGTATCCAGAGAGCTCTTTATTTGAACAATCCACCATTCAAGCTTTGATTGCCGGCCTCCGTAGGCACAGGTCTAGGTGCGAGAGATGCTGGATTTGAATCCTGTCTCGGGCGTCAATGTTGTGATGTCCCTTTACCTCAGTTCACTCTCACCAGCTCATAAAGATCTCGTTAATAATGGTCATAAACCCCTCTCACCCCACCACCACCGGCTTAGATTGAAGCAAGGCTAACGAAATTGTAGGAGGTACGCCATTTGGGACGATAGTATACCATTCATGTGTAAAAGTTTCTCATATTTTATTGATTACTGAATTGATCAATTGTGACAAATTATATATACTTTTTCATTCAAGCTGTGTTTTTAGTTAGGAATAGTGCTGTAGGTCCACCATTTTGGAAGATACCATGATACGATCAAAAATTTGTTTCGTATTTTCCGAACTTCTTGGTATTTTGACTGTTCAACTGTAGCTCCGCCATTTTAGAAGTTAACACTACACAAACAAATTTCGTAGTTTGAAGAGATTTTGGGTCAACATTTAACGTCTAGGTCTTAAGCGTTGGTGAGGGGTGACATGAGGTGAGTATGAAGCAGCGCCGGAATGTATGTGCGAGAGAAGCGGGAGATCCCCGAGAAAGTCCACCAGCCAGCCGCATCGTCCGACATAATTCCCACATGCAGAAATTCTTGGACCGCCTCCGTCCGGAATCGAACCCGAGTGCTATAGTCATTGCACCAATCGCGCCCCCTCCCTCCTAAAGTTATATTTCGAAAACTCCTAGACTGATGGTAACCAAATCTACAATTTCTAAGTTTATCATCTAACACTTAAATATTTTTGTTGTAATTGTTTTAGGCACGCCGTTGAAGATAGCGCGATATGAATACTACATATTTGGTAATTTATCGAGAACTACACCGATTATAATTTTTTGGATTAATTTGCACCAAGCTCTTAGGTTTTTCTGGTAACTTCTTGTATTTTTATTAAATGTTCATGATCTTATTTTCGGCATTGCATTCATATCAATCAGTCTTTTACAAACGTGAATTGAAGTAAATACAATCTTTGTTTCGTTCTTTCCCGTGGAAAATTAGGTTTTTTTTTACTTCACGCTGCTCGATATTGTTTTGTATCGTTTTAGAGCTAGAGGCAGGAATTTTGCGATTCCCTTAGGGAAAGGCGATGTGTTTACCAAGATTGTTGACCTTCGGAGCGCCGGTAGCGGTACAAATATGGATATACGCGGAGCCCGTTCACGGCTAACCGGTAGGTGCAGCACCATGCGGTGGTGAGTAATACCATCTTGGTGGCGTGCCTGCGTGTTGTAACCGCGCTCCTTTCAAGGCTGTTCTTGTAGGTCACTCAGTCGCTTGTGGCATCATACATATATGGTCAGGAGCCTGTTCACAAATGTTGGCTGAAATTTCTGACCTTCGGAAACCACATTAATAGAGCACGCGCGACTGTGTGCTGCCTGTGTAACCCAGATTAAATTCACGCCCGGTTGCATATGTATGAACTGATTATTTCGTCTGATGTTCTTCAGGGTTTAAGTATTTACATACACTGCAGCTGTTGTGTACAGAGCATTGCTCCCATCACTGTCTATCCAGACACTCCAAAAGTCAATGGCACACCCTTATTATTTACAATCTTCTATTAAGAAGCAGTGACGTATGCATGTGTACATACACACATATACATACATATATATATATATATATATATATATATATATATATATATATATATAAATGGGATGTACCATTTTTATTATTATTTATTATTACCGTAGGTAAGCGTACCCACATACGATATATATTAACACACACACTTTATGTAAGCCCGCAGTTACTTTTTTTTAAATTTAATACGTGTGATACCATTCAGTCAAAAGGTAAAGTAAGCACTTTTGACTATTTGGCTGTATTCTTCGTTTTAGGCAATAACTTAAATAATAGCACACAATCTGTTGATTTTTTGCTTATATTACTTTCATGTAACTTTCATATAAATTCAGTGAAATTTTACTGCTTCTCATGGGCATTAGCTGTGAATATTTTGTAATTAGTTTCGCAGCGCAAGTTAAAATTCACAGTACAAATGGTGAACTGGACAGATTAATTATAACTAAAATTGTGGCCACCAATGTGATCCATGTACGATTCCCAGCGGGAGTCTGTCCCTGATTTTCGCACGTGGGAATCGTGCCGGAAGATGCCACTGGTTGGCTGGTTTTCTCGGGGATGTCCGGTTACCTCCTCCCACACCCCATCATTCCGGCGCTGCTCCATATTCGCATAGTTTGCCCTCCACCCTCACTTACCTGCGCTTCAAGTGCGTTGCAGTGAATTACGGCTATTCTTTTTTTGACGAAACTATTTAAAACGCATTGTGTTTGTATATCTACGAAAAAACACACATTTCAAACTCTGTCGCTTTAGTTTTAAAAATTCGGAACGTTTATTAGAAACATCATTTTCGGGCCCCTTGAATTGGCCAAAAAAGGATTTTCGAGACTGCCGTATCTGGAAGAATAAATCACAACTATGGAAACAAGTCTTAGAGTCTGAACAATTCTGCCCACAAATATAATAATGTGGTCACCTCTTTTAAGTCCCATAGGAAAACTAATAGTGAAGTACTGCACGCCAGCTGAGTAGCTTGCGCGGAGAGGCGGTATTGCACTATTTACGTCGATCAACGGCAGCCTTACTGCTCCTGCATCACATACACACACACAACACACACACACACACAAACGTAGCCTATCTAGGGAGGCACCTTAAGATCTAGGTGTTAAGTGCTGACCAAAATATCGTCACATCAGTAAAAATGTGAACTAGCACAGCATAAAACGTCTAAAACACTTACAAATGTGTGCCTTCAGAACTGTTAATTTTTTCTGATGTTGCGCGTAACAGAGCAAGCTTTGCTTGAAAAAGTAATATCTAAGACTACAGTAAATTGTTTGTTATTTATTTTTTTTTTCATTCCACGATTTTCGAAGATGTTCACCTTACTATAGGCCAGACATCACAAACATATTAACTCATCATACATAAAGCTGTTTAAATATCACTGATTTGCTCAACTATCTTATATCTTATAAGTTATGCAGTAGTTTTGACTTGAAAATTATTTGATGAAAGTTATTTGTAGACCATCAGTGTGACTGTCTTGACGTTTCTAATTATAATACTTCCAGCATTGCTATTGAGAAACCGATATTACACCCAGGCATCGTCAAACCTTATAGGAGTTTATATAATGTTCAATTTCTCACTACATTTCATTACTTGTTTATTGTTTGTCTGTTACACTCATGTGCAAATTGCTCACTGAATTTAGGGTTGGTCACAATGATAATATTGGGTACACAGTACAGCGTTATTGTAAATGATTTATGGGGTTTTAAAAATCTGTTATTCGTAGAATACTTGCGTAATAGGTTCGCGCTATTCACAAAAGCATAGAAAAACTAAATTTTAATGCAAATCTTAACTTACTTTTTACAACACCGGGTGGTAGCACTGGAGTTAACATAATGTTGACAAATCAACAGCAAGGGTTTTGTGTGCTTGCAATATGAAGTATATTTACCTGTTGTTACGGTGCAGCGTGAGCTCCGAGGACGTTACGACACAGAACCTCTTGGTCACTAGAGCATTCTGCTGTGGTATCGTCAGTTCAGTGATTCGAGATGCTTGTGTAAAGTTAAGACCACATTGCGCCCAGGTGTTTCTAGCCAAACAATGGAGAGAGAGAGTGAGTGTGTGAGTGAGTGAGTAATAAATATTAATCAGCGCTTAACATTGAGGTATTTAGCGCATGGTAAGGGGTGAGATGAAGTGAGTATGGAGCAGCGCTGGAATGAAGGGGCGTGGGAAACGGGAGATCACTGAGAAAACACGTCGACCAGCGGCGTCGCCCGGCACGATTCCCACATGCAAAAATGAGAGAGTGAGGGCAAGTTACGAAGTTATGCGCATAGTCCACGAAAATAAACTAACCAAGCAAGTGCGGAGCTTGCAATGCCACAACTGACTGCAAGATTTTAAGACTCTTACAACTTCAACCATATTTCTTGCAGTTACAAAATTTCCATCCATAAGATAACACTATCAGAGTTGAATTTTGTAAGCACTTGCAGAAAGGTATGCAGGAAGACGAATTTGCCACACGTCTTGTGTTCATTGACAACGCCACTGTCACAATGTTCGGATGCAGAAGCTACAGAACTATAAGGCGACTTCAAAGCATTTCAGATGCATCTAAATCAAACCAAGCGCCAAACTAACGTACTAGGTAGGCTACCCGCCAATCCATTCTAATGGAATTTTGAGTGGCTAGGCAATATTATTGATGAAAATTCTGTATCGAAGTTCAGTATATGTTTCCGAGTTTCACGTACATCTGGTTAGTACATTTTGAACTACGGAAGACTGAAAAGACTTGTTATTAATTATGTTGGAGGGCATCGAAATGGGGAAATTGGTATGGTGACTGAAATCTAGCCTTAATATTAGGGCTCTATAAAGACTAGGTATAATCGTCCGCCATTTTGGGTCTTTCGCACCTACCGCAAGCCAAGCCATGCTCGCGCGCCCGACAAATCGCAGAGACCTAACTCATCAATGGAAAACTATTAGGTCAATCGACAAGGAGAGATTCAAATACCACTGACAATACATGCTGGTACTCTTCCTCGTCTCCAACGTCCTGGACGATATGCTACTTAGGTCTAGCTGCTAGCCATTAGCAGCAAACGACTGCATCCTCGACTGCGCACATCAACATATCTACCGTGTAAGATAGACCAGGCACGCCATCCATCCACGTACAGAGCCTTACCATTTATTCGAATTGTATTATCAGAAGTTTTTCATCGACAAAGCATCGTCCAACAGTGCATCAACTGTCAGTTATGAGTAGAGGTACGTCAATTTCGCAGATTCATCTGGCAGCAGCCTAGACTTGTCAGTCCTATACACACTCTGGCCACAATCCATTATCTATTGGCTTATAACCGTACAAGCAGGTAGCAAGCGATAGCACTTCGCATTATTTCCTTATTTACTACTGGCTTGCAGTAGTCAAACGCGTTTCATAACAGCCGCCAGCGAGTCACAGACATGATAATGAAGTATACATAATTGGCGTTCAACCTGACCTGGAATGTATCTGCGAAATTTACGTACCTCTAGTTATGAATAAGACCTATTTGAAGGTTCTTATTTCGGACAGCATCTTCCAAAACGTTTATCAAGTCATGTAACTTTAAAATGGGGAACGGTAGGACATGACAGAAATTCTGGTTTTAAGACTGCTTCAAATCTGAAAACCCTTGATCATGTTTTACTCTAAAGTAACGATTGCCGTATAGCTAGGGCCCGGTAGTTTTCGCGAAAAGATTTTTGCCCCACTTTGTTTCAGCGTCTTACGTGCACACCTGCAGCTCAACTTCACGGCTATTCACAGAGTGTTTTTGTGCAGGGTTGTTATTCATTTGACTGTGCCAATAAGTACATGCCTAACTGCCACACATCACGTCTGTTATTTGCAGGTTTGACCTTCACAGGCTGGGTGTTACGGCATCCAATCACTGACCACAAAGCAGATATGCAGGTGCGCACGTAAGGCACTGAAACACAAAAATCTTTTCGCGAAAACTACCGGGCCCTACATATAGCTATTACATGCATAACACCTTTCAATTCAACTATAAATACTTATGTAACCAGTCACTGTTAACAAACTGCACAGTAAAATAAAACTTTTATCACGTAATAAGAATACTTGGATTGAAATAAATGTGTTTGTAATAAAAATTTACTTAGACTTGTTTGTAATGTGGTTGTTAAACTACAACTTATCGTAGTTTGTGCTACGAGTGAAATGTATTTTTCTTTTAATTTAATTTTCCATTTCTTACATTGTTTAATGATTTTAGATAACACTATGTGAAAGCGCAAATGCGCAAAAGAGTTTTTTTTTCAACTGAACGGAAATGTGTGGGAATTGAACACAGATTTTATCAACCAGTTTGGCTGGATTCGAAATTGTATTTTTATTGCTAAACTGTGTTTACTGCAAGCAACTATTTGGTCTTTGATTTGAAGGTATACAGAACCAGGATTTCTGCGTTCATGGCATTCTTTTTAAATACTACAAAGTGCACACAATGATATCTAGGCATGTAAGTGTTGCTCAGGATTTCTTTTACTACTTAAGGTAAAAGATTGGAGAGTAATTGTTACAGTAGTATATGCTGGAATAAATAGCAAATATGGCCTAGTAAATAAACCATTTAGTCAAGTAAATAATTGACTTTTTTGTATAAAAATTATATATATATATATAATATATTTGTAATTATTGTTAAACTCCTGAATTAAAAATCATTACAATTCTTAATTTATAACCATGTAAGTTATATACACATTTCAGACAGAGGAAACGAACATTTTACAGTGGATAGTGACATATTGTTTGTTCAGTTAGAGCTTTTTCAATTTTTTGTGGCAGTCAACTTGTCACTCGCATGTTCAGTTAAGAGTTATTTTTTTCCGGGAATATGGTGCAAGGTTTAGCTGAACAAATGTTATGTGGTTCATACTTCCTATGGCATTATCCGATCAGAGATGCTTACCTTGTATGTCTACTAGAAATGTTATATGTATTTCTTGAAGGTAGCCTATTTGACATTCACCAATCATGCTAGTACTCAAGGTAATATTTGTATTGGTAGTAAAGGTCCTGTGTCATAGCCTGCAAGATCCCCAGACCTGGTATCATTATTTTTTTTGTGCAGAGCTATATTAAATTGTGTGTGAATGCAAAATTTGTGGGATAATAAGGTGCTGCTGATTACATTGCAGCAATGAACTATGTTTTCAGAAATATGCTTCAGTCAGCGTCTGAGAGGTGCAATGTCTGCTTTGCAGTCGGTGAAATGACTTTCAGACAATACCAGTGATATTGCAATTACTGTCATGTGTTACTTTACACCACAGTAGCCTGTAGAAGATGATGCCATATTAGGTTATTTAATAGTCAGAATGGGAACTGTGGAATTTCGTCACGGACATAACTGGGGGGGGGGGGGGGCTGCACCGGGTGAGAGGAGGCACTAAACCGACAAGTATTTAAATTTTACTATCAACGGAATATGTCAGGAAGGCAAGAAATGTGAGGGATTGGGGGGGGGGAGGCATGATGAGTTCTTGCCCGTGGCTGAGTTACAGCTCTTGATTTTCTTCCAAGTTTGATAATTGTACCTTTCTTATTTTTTGTCCCAGATTCCATGCCGTCTTCTGCAACTGTCAAATCATATTACATTGTCTGAGCATGGAGTACTTAATGTGACAACTTCCTGGAAACGGAACAATAAATTCTAAAGTTTGTTTGCTATCAAGATAACGTAGATTTGCGTACGTGAGATTAAAAATAATTTATGCTGCGTAAAAAAAATACAGGTTCAAAGTTTAGTGACGTATGCAGATTTCAGATACTGTTTGATAGTATACAAAAAACTTAAATGCCACCAACATAGCAAAAACTGTCAAAACGAATGATTCTTTACTTTTTATTTTATATAAAAAATAACAAGCAACAATTAAATAAATAGTAGCGCGGGCATAAATAATTTACAACAGTTCATTCTACATACGTCAATTGTTTTGTGTAGTCAGCAAGAAGCATGTAACAAGAAATGACCTTACAAAACATCTCGCAGTCAAAGTAAACGCTAGACATAAAAGTAAGTGACTGAGCATGAGCATCTGATGAGCGCTATGTTAGTGATATTGGTGTCAGTGAACATGACCATGTTCTTAGACATTGTGAACCAGTAAGAAATAATTGTTGGCTCACCTGGTGAGCTTTATGTGGAAGAGTTAAATAAAAGTGGAGTGAAAGAAAGATCAATGTGGTGAGTGAGTGAGCTTTTATGGGCATTTATACATAGAGACTGCTAATTTTAGCGAAAAGAGTTTTGCCCTAGTTTGTTTCATTGTCTTACGTGCACACCCACAGCTCTGCTTCGTGGTTATTGGGCAGCGTGCCTTTACGAACAGACTACTCATTTCACTGAGCCAATCACAGTAAGGTTACTGTAACACTTCACGTCTGTGATTTGCGAACAGAACCCAGAGACGATGGGAGTTACAAGCATCCAATCACTGACCGTGAAGCAGCGCTGCAGTTGTGCACGTAAGTCTCTGAAACGAAGTGGGGCAAAACTCTTAACACGAGAATCCGCAGTCCCTATTTATACACGTTTTGGTTTTTGAAACATTGATTTTATATTGCAATTTTTTTAGCACCATAAATGTTAAGTGTTATGTTGGTGTAGTGGTTTGATAATCTGCTTTGTAGTCTTGACATTTTCAAGGGCTTGAATTTGAAACTAGGTGATACTTTTTTTTTTTTCGTTTTGTTTTTCAACTGTTAGGTGTAAATAGTTATTTTAATAAGAGAGACAGCAGTTTCTTTTGTACCACATAGGCTACACACTTATCAAAGTGTGTCACACTAGCTTCTATTGTGTAATAGTAACATTTATTACCGGCTTGCATGACGGTCTGCTTATGATCTCTTAACCTACAGCAAGCGTGACAAATGCTTGCATAAATAGTGCGGCAGCAGGTGTCGCGTAAAATCTGGTTTAGTCGTTGCTGTCGATGTTTACCACTTGGCGCTAACTCTACAGGAAATTACGCTTGGTGCAAGTTTCCTATATGACAGACATAACACATTCATGGTTTAGAACATTATAAGTAAATTTCTCAATAATCAGGGTTGTTTCATAACAGCACACACATTTCCTTTACTAAACCAGCCATACTATTTACGTCAGCATTGTCTTCACGTTTTCTCGTGAACAAATTGACAACGCTTTATTTTTCATTGATGGCGCTGATATCACTAAACTATGTATTATTGGTTGTAATTCTTTGTGTTCTTGTACATTACACCTAAATGTGAGATTACGTTCACATATTGCATGTTTAGCAATAACGTAGACTTAACCTGTTTTTTTAGGTCATACGCATACACACACACACACTCGAACACACACTCTCTCTCTCTCTTTATATATATATATATATATATATATATATAAAATCACTATACAGGCTGTCCAGAAACAAACGCACGATAAGCGCCCCACGCGAATTTTGGGTTAAATTGGAGACGAAAATGTTAGTGGCAAAATGTATGATGACATTATATGTGCAAGATGTGGAAACACGGCACTGTAGTTAGTCTCTTGCAGTGCACAGATATCTTACTTATCTTATTCCTACTGTTCTTGACCTATATATATTATGTATGAGTGCACGGATTCTATTTACGAGCTTTTAAGGTAGCCGTAATTGCGAAGTTACTGCCAGTCACCTTACCGTGAGGGTGAGCTACCGTAACTAAACAGATGTGTACGAGGATGGTGTTATCTTAAGAGCGCATGGTAGACAAATATGCGCTGAAAACATACATTGCTTCCTACGCTTTTTTTCAAAGCCAATATGGATAAAATACTCAATGACAATCCTAGATAATGGCATTTGCCTACTTTTTGAGCAAATATTTATCCAAAATTACTAATTCGTTACGCGTGATCTCTTGCGCCGCAATTAAATGCACGAGGTTCCGATGTCAGAGATTGTACCCCAGAAGTTCGTAACACTGGAAACTATTGTGTTTAAAACGTTGGCTAAAACTATTGTCTAGGATTGCCATTGTTTAATTTTCGCAAATTAGCTTCAAGAAACCTACAGTTATAGATTAATGCTTTTAGCATTGAATTATGTACCACGCCCTCTTAACTGGCTGGTCGTAATTATGTTTACAAACGCGTGGAAACCATGGCGGACGAGTGAGGTTTATAGCTTTTCCTAGACAGAAACGATGATAGTAAAATTAATTTTCGTGGATTTGCAAAAAATCCACCGTAACTTAAAACATTGTTTAGATGAAAAAATGTACAGCTGATATGTATATTCTTCTTGATAAAATATTGGTATCTGCCGAGTGCCGAGACGACGTATTTTCCAGTGTTGCTTGTAGTAACTTAATTATAGTAAACTACTCTAGTTTTGTCTTTTAATTTACACATGTCCGTGTTTTAAACAAAGGGCTATAGTTCACTTACGTGTGGAAACATGTTGATGCCATATAGACTTGCTTGAATACTCTTGTATAGTGTTTATTTCTCAAGTCGCTGGTTCATATACTGTTTGTGCTTTTAAGTGACACTTCCCAAACTAACCATTAAAAATAAAATATGTGCGGGATATGAGCTAGGCTCTAGTTTAGGAAATTGCACATCAGTGACTTAGGATTTCTTAAGCCACTCGGAGAATATCACTTAGCAGTAGATTTCATGTTGCTAAAATTAAACATATTTTATTGAAAGAATTAAAACTCCCTATCCAACTATTTACCGACAGAACTAACTTACGACATCCATCAAATTTCAATATACGGTAAGCGGGGGTGACTTTAGACTCGTGGGATGGTTTTGGGACACTTTTATATTACTTTTTTACCATAATTGTTAATTGTAACTGAAAATAAAAATGTAGTATGGAGATTTTATTACTCTGTAACTATCGCAAGTAAATTTCTTTATTCGAGCTACCACATATATGAAACATATATTTTTAGCCTATAATTTCCAAAGGAAAATGTAGGCTTATTAGATCACCTTCCTGCCTGTGTGTGTGCTGTGTTGTGTGTTTTGTTGTGTGTGTTTGTGTTGTGTGTTGTTTGTGTTGTGTGTTGTTTGTGCTGTGTGTTGTGTGTTGTTTGTGTTGTGTTATTTGTGTTGTGTGTTATTTGTGTTTTGTTTGTGTTGTGTGTGTTATTTGTGTGGTGTGTGTTATTTGTGTGGTGTGTGTTATTTGTGTGGTGTGTGTTATTTGTGTGGTGTGTGTTATTTGTGTGGTGTGTGTTATTTGTGTGGTGTGTGTTATTTGTGTGGTGTGTGTTATTTGTGTGGTGTGTGTTATTTGTGTGGTGTGTGTTATTTGTGTGGTGTGTGTTATTTGTGTGG
>PNEQ01039704.1:18691-39851 GCA_003012365.1 Medauroidea extradentata | reverse complement strand
CCAAGAAAATCTCTAGTTGCATAATTTTTGTTACCTAAATGGCTCATTCTGTCCCAGCTTATTACATAGTGTAGAATAATATAAGATGAAATTGCATTTATTGTTCATATATGGAAGTTGGTTCCTAAAAGGCCTAATAGAAGAAAATGTTGAGAAATTATTAAAATATGCTATTAAAGAAAAAAAATTAATTTTAGGCTTGAACTCGGCTCGAAAATTAAGTGGCTCGGCTCGGCTTGATTTTTTCCCCTTCATTTCGGCTCGGCTCGACTCGGCTCGTTCGCAATTTTGTCAAGCTCGGCTCGGTTTGGCTCGAGGCTATAAAATTGAGGCTCGCCCATCCCTAATATATATATATGTTAACTCTGCACGCATTGACACTCTAAATAAGAAAACTGAACTTACTGACCACAGATTAGATTGAAAATTTCGAACGTTTTTAAGAAAAGAATTTCAATGCAGTGATATTATTTTTCACTTACGAGAAATTCATCAAAAGTACCATAGTGTGCAGTTTGTTCTATAAGTGCCTTTCCTATACTCTTAAAGCTACATAGACGGCACAGTAATTTAGTACGACGACGTCAGATTTGCTTTATAGTTTCGTAAATAAATTCTGTGAATAATTTACGCTTTTGTTCTTAATGTGCAATTACATTTCCTAGACATATAAATTTTTCGAGAAAGCCTTTGTTATTTTTTTTTGTTTGTTATTGTTACAAATTGAGTGAGATAGCTCAGGGATGAAGGTCTTTGATTAAATTAAAGAAAATTAATAAAGGAAACCCAAATTATATGAAACTATTTACATCAAAATGTCTGAATGTCACTAATGTATAGCCACTAAAAATAAATATATCTATAAAAGTCACCAGTACGTCACAAATTTAAAGCAACAACAAATATATGCTATATACATAAATATGGTAAAATTAAATAATAAAATCTCATTCCTCTATACAAATTATTTTACATAAACATTCCCCCGACAACTCAGAAATGGCGGACCAAATGTCCCAGTTTGGAACACCCCGATGGTTTTCTTTTGAAGTCCCGGAACACTCTCGTCGACACTACTCGCAGCAAACAATATAGAAAACACTCTTGAGTACAACTCGCAACCCGTCACTATCGCCACGACTCACACAAGATGCCTTTCGCCAATAACTACGTCAGTCTCTGGCAAGTTCCTTTTTAAACTCTAAATAAAAAATCCAGAAATCTCACGGCAAGTTTTGTCTAGGAGCCTCCAGAAACATGTCGCATCAGGGTGAAAGCACTGTCCAGGAGAAGAGAGTACACACAAGAAAACTTTCGGCCATGGTTATCTACTGTTATATGAATCTTTACGAAATTCGATATAGGTGTACGGGTGGCTGGAGCGGTACATTACAAAGGATAACCCAAGCCACACAGTATATACCTTGGTCCTTTAATACTACCCACACTGTATCAGCTTATGCTGCTCGCACGAAAATCACGGTTCACATTTCTACCCCTTCTTATGTCTGTTTGTCCCGAGCTGACAAATGCATCTCACTTCCGTCGTAAAGAGTATTGTGCCGTATTGTATAAGTCACGACCTATATAAATTAAATATTAAAATGTTTTGTATATATTTTCATAAATTTAGGTTCATTTTCTTTATTTAAATTATTGTTATTATCTTGCCTACATTGTACTAACAGTAATTTGGTGTCATTCAGTATTTTATTTTATTCTAGAATGTTTCAGTACATTTTATTTTTCGTTATAGTCAAACTTTCCTTATGTTAGTTATGAGTAGAGCCGATTCAGGCTGCAGTAACGTGTTCTTTGTTAGCCGGACGTGCTCGGCTACATTTTGTATTCATTAGTTGAATCTTTGTTTCATTCTTTAGAATGTTGTTTGCTGCAGTGCAGGCGTCTGCTGTGTCAAAGCGCGTGTACTCTGCATGATTTAACGTGATTTCGTCCTTGTTGTGCAGCTCTGTCCGCGTGAGTCTCCCATGCCACCCTTAGTTTGTAAAGCTATTCTGGCTTCTCCTGCCATCTAGTGGCAATATTTTAAGTTGTCTTCTGCTGCCTTGCACCCGCCTTCATTCCTCCCTTCGCTGACTTCCTTGCCGCGTTCTGGCACTCTTGGTACTGCAGTGAACGAGTCATGATGTGTCGTCGTGACGCATGCTTGTGGATGATGTCTTCGGAGCACAGACAGTCCATTATGGCGTTATTTTACTTTCAATTACCCACGCAGTGTTTATAGACGTAGAACTGTGATTTGTTTTTTTTATTTTTTTATTTTGTGATGTGATGTCTTCTTCTGTCCCTCAAGGTTAGTACTCGTCTGTTTATTTTCTTTCGTCCGACCCAGTCTTGTCTTTTAAAATGTCTTTCTTATTATTTGTGCTAACTGTGTTACAGTGAGGGTCCACATCATGGACGCTACATTTTTCAAGTTTTTCACATTACCGACGAGGCCATTGTAGAACCAACATCTCTGTGTTGCACACAATGACCTTTTCAGCTTCCACTATGGGTTTGCTCTGGTCTACACCTCGCTGACATTAGTTGGAATGCTGGCATGGTGTCGCCTTTGCCATTGGCATGTAGCTATCTCCAGACGGCATTATTTTCTCTCATGATTTATCCAGCCTTCGTCGATCGTCATCTAAGTCTTTTATTTTTTTTTGCATTTATTTCTTAATATTTTTACTTAAAGAAGTTTTACGGACATTTGAAAGATTAATATCATGATCCTGGTATAAAATTTAGTTTTATAGTAAATATAGTATTTGCTTTCATATGGAATTTAAACTTTGATACTATAATTTTCTTCATTAATGATTTAAAATTTATGTTTTAACTTCCGTAATAGATAATGTGTGAGGTACCTCTTTTAATAATATTATCATTTGCACATAATTTTAATAACTAATTTCATTTAGGCTTACATGCCTAACCTATTTCAATGATGTTATATCTTGTTTGTTTTCATATTTGAAAATAAAAACATTTAGATAAAAAACAAAATAAATAAAAATAATTTCATATTTTAACAAACCACAAATCAACGTCTTATTATTTGTAATTCTTCCTCTGGGCATTTTAAAGATTTTTAATGTATTTAGTAAGGTTAAGTTATATTTTCTAAACACCTTACATTTTTTAATATTAATTCTTTTGTTTGGTGTACTTGTGGCCTAATCTTCAAATATTTATTTTGTGTGTTGTATCGCATTTATTTACATGTTTGTTGTCCTGTTAATTTGTTTATTTTGCGATTCCATTAATTTTATGCATGTCTGTTTTAAACAGGAATTGTTTGGCGATTATAAACACTTGAGTGTATTACTTCCATTCCTTTAATTAATTTTCTCACCGAAGCACACCGGCACAAACTGTTAGCAGAGCGTGGTTTGATTCATGTTCATATTGCTGAGGTGTGGAATAAACACATAGCCAGGTCTTCATTTTATTTGTATCCAGTGGCTACACTGGAAATAGCAAACAGCATCAGAAATATTAAAAATTAAAACTCCACTGGATTAGAAGGCATTCCTATACAGACAATTAAAAAATGTTCTCAGCTTCTCTTACAGACATTAACCCATATCATTAATGAATCATTTCAAACTGGTGTTTTTCCAGACGACTTAAAAGTAGCTAAAGTTATTCCAATATTTAAGAAAGGGGAGGCAACTAAAATATAAAACTATAGACCCATTTCGATTCTGAGTGATATTTCAAAAATATTTGAATCAGTGATAAAAAATAGAATTGTAAACTATCTTTCAAAATTTAAGCTTCTAAATAGCTTTCAGCATGGTTTTCTAAAAGGGAAAAATACTGAAACAGGAATAGGGGAGTTCCTGGAAAAAATTTTATCCTGCAGTGACAAATCTATTGTCAAAGGCTTTCGACACTGTGAACCACACAATATTACTAGATAAATTAGAAAATGTGAAAATGAGAGGAAAACCAAATGTTCTTTTGAAATTATATCAAACAAATAGGAGACAGCTGGTAGAAATTTCTAAGAAAAAGAAAAAAAAATGACTATGTAAACACTTACTGCTCTCAGCCAAAAGTGATGGACACTGATGTCCCACAAGGAAGTGTTTTGGGCCCATTACTGTTCCTAATATACGTGAGTGACTTAGTTCTACAACTCGGTGATGTTTCTGTCTTCCCTTTTGCTGACGTTACAAATTTACTCATTAAAGCAGACAATAATATTTCAATAGAGGATGCAGCAAGAAATGTACTAAATAAACTTACCTCTTGGTTTAAATCAAACACACTTGTCCTGAATCTAGATAAAACAAACTGCATCCTGTTTACTTCGAAAACCACAGCAAAAGATCCAGAAATAATCTTGGATGGCAAATTAATCAAAAAAGTTCAACAAACCAGTTTCGTAGCTGTAAAAATTGACAAAAAAATGGGCATGGAAGGAGCATGTGCAACATGTTATGAAGAAACTATAAACAGCTCATGTCATGTTTTAAAATCCCTCTCAACTCGCATCTCATACAATTGTCTAAAATTAGTCTATTTTGCTCATGTACACACATATATAAGCTATGGTATCATTTTCTAGGGTATTTGCGAAACAAATTTGGATATGGTTTTTATTGCACAAAAAAAAAGCAATCCGCATCATATTACACTTGTCTACAACGGACAGTTGCAGAAATTATTTCAAGATTTTTAAGATTCTGCCTGTACCATGTGTTTATATATAAATCAATACTGTGCATCTACAAAAATGAAAACATATACCTCACATACAAACAGGTTCATAAATATTAAAAACTAGAAAGAGAAACCACTTTCATGTAAATTCTGTAAATAAGTCATGTACTATGAAAACTATTAATAACCTATTGAAATCAAAACTTGCACCAAGTTTAAACAGTTAAAAAGTGATCTGTTTGATTACCTCTTGAATGGGTCCTTCTACAGTGTCCCAGAATATATGGAAGCATAATATTTTTTATTACTACTACTTTAGTCTATTATCGTATTGGAAGTGTCCATGTTATGTCTCTATAATTGTCTCATGGTTTATTATAAAACAATCAAAACCCAATGCATATGACATGTATGTTAAGCAAAACGGCCTAATGTGAAGTGTCCAAAGTTTTAACGGCCGAGTTTATTATTATTATAGTTCTTTATTTAGTATTTTGATTGTTCCCTAAATAACTGTATTATTTAATTTGTAAAAACGATAGTATAATATAATTTGTGTGTATATACATGTATATAATGATTGACAAGTTCTATAGCATTGTAAATGCTCAAAATGAACAATAAATGGCTTGCTTGATTGATGAGCTACAATAATTTCATAGTTCTTGAATGTGAATTTTTGGTCGTTATGATTCATATCTGTGGTTTATTTAAAAACATTTAAATAATCTGCAATTTACCAAAAGGTATTTACAACATTATTTTGTTACGAAAGTATTTTTTATAATGTCTACATAAGTATTTTTGCAGTTATATTCGTAATTATCGTATTGATTATTATTTTGAGGTAGGCCTTTATTAGCCTACAGTTTTCATTCACATTAATTTAATAATAAGGTAATAAAATTATTTTCAACTTCGACTTAAGGTCTCTGCTTAAATTTTGACTAATCAATATGTAACTATAATAAAATTTTATGTTTTATGTATGACCTAGTTCAGCGAGTCTCGTGACCCTCACATCACTTGTTTGCCGAATCAGCAGATGTTACTCACTGTGTTTGTGAGCTTGAGATATAAATATCTATTATTTTTGTGTAATACTGGATCATGACATGTGTAAGTTGTTTATTACTGAAATTATTCTTATTAAAAGTAATTTTATTTGTCTGGAGAGTGTTAGCTTCTGTGTTGGTTTAGGCCTAAGTTCTGTTTGTTATTTTCGGGTCGTTTCTGAGAATTTTATGCTTACTTTCACATGTCACAACATCTTCATTTCGGTATTAATTCATATTTATTCATGTTGAGACTTCAGCTATTGCTTACATTTTTTAACTATGTGTTTAAATCGTTTTGACGTGTTATGATTTTCAGTCGCCGATGTTGTTTGTTATCACATAGCCCATGTCCGTCATATTTAATTTTCTTCTTGTGTGATGTGCAGTATATTTTCCGTGTTTCATATATTTAATAATCGTGGTGTTAGTGCATTTGTTTTGGTGCGTCGTTTATGTTAAATAATTTTTAATTTTCCATGTTTCGTTGCACGTTTCAACACTCGTGAAGGTGTGTTGTGTTTACCTACATGTTTCTCAAGATGGCGTATCGCGCACGCGCGATGCATTTGTTCCTTCTATAGTATGGTGACGATGTACTATCTGTTCCGAAAACATAATTTGTTCCTTGTTTACATTTTTAACCTTGAATTGTTTTAAATTTCTTTATGGTGTTTCATGTCTAACTATTGTTTCAAAACTCATTTTACATGTGTGTGCATTACTGTCTGCCCATTTCCGGATATATTTATCGTGATGTTTACATTTGTTGTTTATTCAATTTTTCATTGTTAATTTGAGCTTTAATGCCGATTTAATATTTTGTGTGTCTTGTTTTCGATTTTCAAGTTATGAGGCTTGTTTTGACATTCATCAAATTAATTATTGAATTTAATTTAGCATTATTATTTTTTAAAATCAGTTTCATACATGAATATGTTTTAAAACATTTTCAATGGTTTCTCAATTTCTCTATTAATTAATTTCATTCGATCTATTATTCTTCTGCCGAATACAGTGGTTATTTTGTGACCATGCATTTCTGTTTCTACTGAGATTTTTATCTCTCGTTATTTATTTATGTTATGAATAGTTTGATCTGATACATTTATTTTTAAGCTGATATTAAATACTGTGTGTTACAGTTGATTTGTTGTCATCTTAATTGCTGATTTTACTGGTCATGTTTGTATTATAGATAGGGCCATCTAAATTAGTTAATGGTTTCATTATTCTTGTTACATTTTTTAAATAGGATTTTCTGTTTTAATATGTTATGTTATTTGAAAACTTGTCTTAATTTGTTTCTTTATTCTAGGTTTTATTTCAAAAGCATGGATACTTGTTTTGTTTTTTGTTGATAGTTCTGGTACTTCATGGTGCTTCTTGGGTGGATTGGTTGATTGCGCTGGTCTACCCGAAGTAGGTGCTTTTTTCCCCAGTGTGAACCCTGCAGTGGCACACTGTTCCATTTGCTTCTGGTGGTATTGGCGTGGCTGGCTTCCTGCTTGGCTGCTGCTATGTGGTAACAGGGTTCGTCGTCTCTTTAAGGTAGCAATTTATCCTTTTGTTTATATTTAGTAATTTTTACAACATTTTTGCTTCATATTTTGTTTTTTTGACACACTTAGTTTATTTACTGTTGTTTTGAAAGTGATATTTATTTACACACATTTGATTTACATTTTATATACACATTTGTAAGATGCTAAAAATTGTAGTAACATTATAATAAAAGTTTCATGTTTAGTATAAAAAGTTTGTATTTGTTTAATGTAATCTTTAAATTGTAATATGTATTTATAAGTATTTGTCATGTGAGAAAAGAAAAACGAATTAATAAAGGCGGCGCGGGAGACGGTGACCGGTGGCAGCCAATGTCTGCGAGCTGGCATGTGATTGGCCAAGGGAGTTTAGGCGGGGGTTGCTGGCCGGTGCGGCCATAGGTAAGCTCTCAGGACACTCGGCAGGAAGCCACGGAGGCGACCGGACCACGTGTCGCGAATACACAGCACAGTGAGTGCTTCGTCTGACCAGCTGAGCCCGAGAGACTGGGGTTGTCCGGCAACTGTGCGTCTTGGGTCACGACGTTTTAAATAATATTTTGTAAATTGCAAACGCGATAGTCTCTTGGAAGAAAGGGCGTATGATTTACGGTTAAGCGGACGACAGATGCACACTCGTGAGCCGTCTCTCGTGCGCACCAAGTTAATTGGCCGTGTTTCATTTCTGAAATTAGAATTCACTTTAAATTTGACTTGTGAAGTTACGAAACAAGAATCAGAATATAAACCAGTGGGTAACACATTCAAAACAAAACTTTATTAATCATTTGCATTGTAATGAAATTAAATTCTCCATTCTTATGAGCAATTTTTAGAAAATTTATTTTCTCATTCATGAATTAAAATTTATTTGTAATACAATTTTCTTAATTTATGCTAACATTATGGCAATTTAATTTAAATTTTATATCTTCTCAATTTGGGTTTTGGCCTCATGTTTCGGTACTTCGGTACTTGTGTTTTCACATGTCTTGTGAACACGTTTTGTATGGTTGTGGTATGGGACACAGTCACTTCGTGTTGTCTTCTCCTTAGGACATGATAGACATTCTGATAGTTTTGGTTATCTGTAAAATTTATTTATTTTTTATTGCTGGTCACATTTTTTTCTGTCTCTTTCTTCTCTTTCTAGTGTTGTTCACTTTTGTCGTCTAGTATCAGACGTTCGATGTCCTGTATATACAATATCTAGCACGTCTCATAATAGTCTTGTCAGCAGTGAGCTTTATTTATTGACAATTCTTTCTTTCCGTCACCGGCCATGCCTTAGGGCGACATTAATGCATTCACATATGCAACATCAGAGATTAAAACTTACAAAAAGGATCTGAAGAGACGGATCTGAGAAATATTTTATTTTGTATATGATATGATTTAAAAACCATATAAATTAAAAACAAGGTTCCAACACTACATGTGTTGTGTTTTAAACTTTACTTTATATTTTTCTAACTATTGTGTCAAACTCTGATTTAAACTTACAAATATTTTTTTGGTTCTAAATTATTATATTCGAGGAGTTGAAGTATATTTTTGACAAGACTAATATTAGACACACACTAAAAGCCTGTATTCTGCTTTCATACACTAACGAGTCGTCTATTTTTTCTGCAGATTGTGTCACTAGAGCCGATAATGTCTGGAGATATAAAAAAGAAGCAGATCAGGGGAACCTGGTCTGATCACGATATGAAGCAGGCTGTCGATAATGCGCTGGCTAGTAATTTGAGTGTAAGGGAAGCTGCTGAAACTTTCAGTGTTCCAAAGAGTACATTACAAGACAGGGTAACACAAATTAAGAATGGAGAGGAGATTTAGTTTTCACCAAACTTAGTGCGGTTTGAAAAAAAAAACATTTTCAGACAACTATGAAGAACAACTAGTTGTTTATATCAAGTAATTGGATACCATGCCCATGCCTCCGACCAGAAAATAGTTTCCGAGGTTGTGCTACGATTTAGCTGCAACTACAGATTCAATCAAAACAAGAGTATTGTGGGAAAAAATATTTACTACGAATTTATGAAAGGACATCCGGAACTGGCACCGAGAACTGCGGAATCCACCAGCTTGATGCGAGCAGTGGGATTTAATAAGCCACAAGTGGATAATTTTTTTTATAAACTAGGCGAATTTATGGGAAAATATTCTTTCCCACCTCTTCGTATTTACAATGCGGACGAGACGGGAATTTCCACTGTCCATGGAAACAGCAAAGTTATTTCAATGAAGGGGAAAATACAGTGTGAGAAACTAACTTCTGGTGAGAGGGGTCGGAATGTGATGCTGATGTTTCGCATGAATGCCATAGGACAGTTTATTCCACCTGTTTTATATTCCCCCGAAAGAATATGAACCAAAGGCTTATGATTGGTGCTCCTGACGACAGTTATGGAGTGGCTCAAGAAAATGGCTGGATGAATGCCGATATTTTTGACATGGTTGAGGAATTTCGCTAAACACGCACATCCGACAGAACCAAGTTTTGTGAATCTTGTTCTTGATGGCCACGGAAGTCATAAGGATTTCGAGGTTATTTTGCATGCAAGATCCCAACATATCCACATGTTATCAACATCTCCCCATACAATTCATAAGCTGCAACATCTTGGCAGGTCATTTATGAGACCTTTTAAGGGGTTGTATGCAGAAGCCTGTTCATCATAGATTAGGAGGAACCCTGGATTGTGAATAAATGAATACAACATCGCAGAACTGATATATAAAGCCTACACCAAAGTATGTCGTCTAGAGATCGCTCAAAAAGGATTCTCATGCACAGGCATTCACCCGCTGAACCCAAGAATCTTCACCGATTTGGATTTCTTACCTTCCAAAATGACAGAAGTGGAAATATCATCAGCTAACCAAGAAACTAGAGGTGATATCATGCAGTTCGAGAAAGCCACAACACAAACCGGTGTGGATTCAACTCCAGGTCCATGTAGAATGAAGCCTGCTGATATTTTTGACAAAATCTCTCCTATACCAGCTGCCAGCAAAAATAGGCTTCATAGTAGGAAACGGAAAACAAAAAGAAGTGAAATTCTCACATCTACTATATTTAAAGAATTGCTTCGAGCCAAACACGATGGGAAAGTTGAGAAGGAAACAAGAAAGCGCCTCAAATGTAAGAAAAGTCTCAAGATGTATCAAGTCGCAACAGTGTCAGAACAGTCTGGTGAAAAGAAGACCATTTGTGTATTGTGCGGGGAAGGTTTTGAAGAAGACTGGATACGATATGTGAAGATTGGGCCCATGAAAACTGTGCGAACAACGAAGGAGCACCAAAGTTTTATAAACGTGATAGACGTCTTTGGGCATCGAACATTGATGATGTGAACATAATTTAATGTGTCTAAGAATGTTTTACTTCTAGAAAATCCTTGAGTACTACTGTATCTACTATAGTTTAGAAATAAATGTCTGTTAATATAATATACTGAGGTTAATTTTAATTGCACATTTTAATATATTCTTTTTTAATTTTTCATTGTGTTTTTATGTGCTAATGTTATGTCTGAAAGGTTAAACACGACATGCTAGTATGCCTATATCATTTAAACAGTCAAATATGTTAACAACATCGACTTATTGAACACGATGGCCAATATATAAACAAATTATTGACGAAATTGCTACCTGTCCGATGCTACAGGCCAGTCTTAATAAAAAATTGGAAAAATTATACGTACTTAAGTTAAGTCTGCTAACTAGTTATGTCACATAAAAATTTTTTGTCAGAAATATTACTGGATATTTAATAGAGTACATGCAACATACACCAATTTATAAAAATTTGCATGAATTATGAAACCACACTCAAGACATCAAACTGTCCGGGCCTAGAGGACTCTCCCCTACTTGTTTTTTTATTGATAGCTATGGTGCTTCAGGTTGCTTTTGGTGATATTGGTGTGGCTGGCTTCCTACTCAGTTGCTGCTACGATGTATCAGGGTTTGTAATCTCGGGAAGTTAGTGTTTATTATTTGTTTTTTTTTTTTTCTTAATTTTGACAAAATTTCGGCATATTTTTTAACACACTTAGATTATTAACTATTATTGTGAAGTAGTGGTTTTACACAACTTTATTTAATAGTTTCTCTTTACAAATAAAATTAAACTTTATTTACTTTTTAATTTAAAGTAAACTTAATTTTCCATTTTTACGAGTAATCTTTAGTAAATTTATTGTTTTTTATTAATGAAGTAAAATTCGTTGGTTACACATCTTCTTAATGTATGCCAAAATTGTAATCATTTCAAATAAATTTTTATCTTCTTGTTTTTAGGTTCTGGCCAAACGTTTGGTACTTCGGTACTCGTGTTTTCACACGTGCTGTGAGCATGTTTCGTGTGGCTGTGGTATGGGACACAGCCACTTCGTGTTGTCTTCTCCCCGACACATGATAGGCGTTGCAATAGTTATGGTCTTCTGTAAAATTACTATTATTATTATTATTATTATTATTATTATTATTATTATTATTCTTGCTGGTCACATTAGGATTTCTATCTGTTATTCTCTTTTTAGTGTGGTTCACTTTTGGAATGTCTTTGTTATGGGGCTTTGTCGATTCATTATGACCATAAACTGTGGCACTTAACATATTTGCTCTTTGTTCGTTTGATATTTTCTATTTCTTTGGGTCTTACTGGTTGCCTTTAAATTTCATTAGTTTTTCTTTTTGTTAATTGTGTTATTTTCTTGTGGAATCCGTCTAGTGTTGTTTTCCTTGGATGTTTGTGGCCTGCTCACCCATAGGCAATGCCTCTGGCAAGCACCCGTCTCCCAGTTGCAGTGTTCTTGACATTTGGTATATTTATTTTGTTTGGGTTCTCAGTATTTTGTTAATTTTTTGTATTTGTTTTGGAGTTATGTTACGGGGTTTCTGTCCCACACACGTTTAGTTTTCCTGCCTCTGGCACATACTCAACTCCAAGTAGTAGGTTTGCTCCATGACACGTTGGACGTGCCCAATATATATTTAGGGGTGGTGGGAAGTTTCTTGACAACTCATTTAGTTTGTGAGTTGTTTCCTGTGGTTTGAAGGCTCTTGTCTCCTTGAGGATGTTGTTGCCCCGGGTACTTTGTGCCTACATTTTGGTCTTTGCTCATTCAACAACATTTGTTAATTCATTTTTATTTTGCTCCAAATTTGATATTCTCTTATTTTGTGTTATTTGGTAGTCATTTAGAAAGATTTTTATGTTGGCAATTATGTAACATTGTTGATAATTGTTTCTTGTTTGGGTAGAGTCTCCTCATCTGAAAATTATTTGACGCTGAAGACTCCTTTCAGGGCAGGAGAGTTTTCTGTACTATTAAATAATTCACAACTTAAATAGAATAAATATTAAAAGGTAGTATCTATATATTCCTAAATTTAGGAACATTTACTTAATTCTTTTAAACTTAATTATCTTGTTTACATCGTACCAACAGTAATTTGCTGATATTAAGTAATTTTACTAACTATATATTTTTCAGTACATTTCACCTTTAATTACAGTTAATATTTCCTTAACGTGTTAGTTACGGCTAAGCAAATTCAGGCTGCAGTAATGTGTTTTTATGATAGCCGAATGTGTGCGCAGATACGTTTACAGGCTTTCAGCAGAAGGTTTTTTTTTTCCTTTCTCCTATGCATTACGCATACCTGGGTTTGCAGTTTGTGAGTGTGTCCATCCATCGTTCTATTATGTGATTTCACAGCACTCTGTGAGATATTACCACGTGAAATAATCTACATTTTCTATTTGGCTCACATGATTTTCACTGTGGTTGTTGCCCATTGTATGCCGTTCCCTACGTTTCGAGCTGCCCCTGCCATCTAACCGTGATGTTATAGACTGTCTTCTGTTGCTTGGTTCCTCTTCTCCCCGTCACCTCTAGACCATCTTCTGTTGCTTGGTTCCTCTTCTCCCCGTCACCTCTAGACCATCTTCTGTTGCTTGGTTCCCCTTCTCCCCGTCACCTCTAGACCATCTTCTGTGCAGAGTTCCAGCATTCTTTGTATTGCTATTATATAGTCATGTCATACTGCTGTGGAGCATGCTTGTGGAAGATGTTCTTGGGAACATAATCAGCTAATTATGGCTTAGACATTTATATTGTCAACCTATGTATTATTTGTAGTTACAAAAGAACTGCATTTTTAATATTTTGTTTTGTAACGTCCTCCTTAGTCCCTCAATGCTAGTACTCGTTTCTGTATTTTGTTTCGTCCCCTGCCATTTAACTTTTTAACTGTGTTTTCAGATTTCCGTGCTCACTCTGTTACAGCGAGGGCCATCGTACCTCGTCGTTGCCAGTTTTGGGACATACGCTAATTTTAATTCATAGAGTTAATCTCGGTTGTACGCCTCGACTACTAAGCCTCTCATTGGGTTTGTCAGGTTAACATCTCCCAACCCGTTATAGAAGCTGTAGAGATGCAGCTGTTTGCTTTTCAGTATGATTCCACCTCCCAGTAGTAACATTTGTATTAATAGTGATACTAGTCTCAGCTGAGTCCGTGATTTATGAATTTTAGATATTTCTCCTATGATTAATGTGTATACTCCCATTTTATTTTTTAAAGATGTTTTACTAACGATACAGAAGATTTACGTCATGATCTTGCTGGTTTTGTTTTATATAAATAATGTTATAATTTTTTTAATTAATGGTTGAAATTTTTGTAGAGTAACTTCCTTGAAAACCCTTGAATGGGTACCGCTGTTTATTAATTGTATCGTTAACACATAAATACATAATTTTAAACATTTTCTTAACCTGCCAATTAACAAATTACAATGATCTGTCTTGTTTGTTTCTATTTGAACAATACACATACAAATAATAATACAATTTATTAAATTTCTTTAACAAACCACACATCAACGATTTATTATTTATAACTTTTCCTCTGGGCATTTAAATTACTTTTTTAAGTGTTTAGAAATGTTTGTTGCTATTCTAAGTCAATTTACAATTTTATTTAAATTTAATTGTGCGGTGTGCTTAAGGCCTAGCTATCTCCAAGTGTTCATTTTATTTTTATCATATTAATTTATATGTTTTTTGTCTTCGTTTATTTATTTTACCTCGTTGTTGCTGTTATGTGTGGCTGTTCTGAGCAGAAATTTTGGCGAATCTAAACATTTATGTATATTTTAGCGTTTCCGTTTTATTATTAATTTTCCTACTGAAGCTCCCCGGCACACATCAAGTGTCAGATTATCAATTCATTGCTTAAATAATAAATGCTTAAAAAAATAAATTCTTCAGGAAGTACATATTACTTATTAGACAAACAAGCATTTATGACTTCCAACGCAAATGATAATGACGGATTGCAAAAAAAAAATCTGTGTTAATTTTGTTGTCCTCGTTGTCTTCGTACATTATTGCCATAGTTTTCATGCAAATTGGTTACTCCTTGACTGTTTCCAATGATCTTTCTTGTCGAACTGTATTCCTATTTCGGAAATATTTGTATGTGTATTTTGATAGCAGCAATTGCTGGCTTCCTTATTTAGAGTCTTCTTATTTTTTTTGTTGCTCATTCTCTCCCGCTTAGTTATTTTATGTAACTGCGGATCTTCTGGAACTCAGCAACATTCATTTGTAATGTAGTTCATCTAACAAAGGACTTTGATTTATCACAAGTACTAAATTCTTTATTGGTTTTGCAAGCACTTATTTGTAATGAAATATTGTGTGAATTAGTAAAACTACAAACTACAAATTTCTAAGCAAAACATTGAGGCATTAAATGTCGTCAAGGATGAATATTCACAAACGTAGGAAGATTTAATTGCGTTAATAGGTGCGAAGCTAATACATATTTTACAGATATTGATTCAGTAAGAAATTTCAAATTTTAAACAAGAGATAAAAGTTCTCACAATTGAATATGTGAATATTATAATACTATGATCAACTAAGGAAGCAAAAGGTTATTTAGACTGTTAAAGTGCTTATGTTACAGATATTGGGTGAAGGTTCTTGAAGCTAAACCAATCAACAATTGCCGACTGACTTACGTTCTGTAGAAACGTCTAAGGGTGTAAAACACAACACCCCCAAATATTGGAATTTTAATCTTTTTTTTTTATTATTATTTTAATTTTTTAAGCATATTTATGTTAAAACAAAATGTTACATTTTCGTAATGTATGGTTTTTCATTTTATTAGGTGTAACTCAATTCTGAGGCCCAAATTACGGAGGTACTTTCTCCTCTTAAGGCCATGATTTTTCAGTTATTTCAAAAAGTATCAAATAAATCAAATATTTTTTAACCAAATGATTTGAAAAAATTTGAGACTGTGTACGGTCATACGATGCACAATTTTGCCAGAGCATTTTTTTTTAAAATAATGTAACGTTTGCTAGAAAAAAAATTATTTTACTACATTTTGGCTTACCTTGACAACAATACTTCAGGAGTAAAAAAAATTTAAATCCGTTCGGTCTAGTGCAACAGAGAACTTCATATACAAACGATGATATATAAATGTTAAAAGTGCAAGAAGGAATTGTTTATAGATGTATTAATTTGCGTTAAAAATATTTTCGATACCACTGCAAAACTAAAGAGCGAGGCCTTAAGAGGTCTTGGCAATTTCCTAAGAATTCACATCCCAAATATTGTACAAAATAATTAAAAATGAATTATATTATGGATGTCTAAGTACGTCATGTGTATTAATTACATTCAGTTTATACAATACTGACGGGACGTAAAACAAAGACGCAAACTTTTGCTGCAATTATGTATTTGTCTGTATCGCATTATCTAAGAAAACAAATATTTCTGAGCGTAAGTGTTTTATAAATAGCTACATTATTATATTTTAGAAAACGGGTTTCAGCCATGGTATTTAAAAAACCAGCTCATTATACTCTCAGTCTTATAGTAACATCTATCTCAGGGCTTCTGTATAGATAAGACATGTATTTTATACAAGTAATAAAACATAATTTCACTAATGGATTGCGTCCTGAAGCTCATACTAAGTAAGCACTTGGGGTTCGCAGATAAGAATATGAGCCGAGGGTATTACTACATATGTGTGCGGCTGTATGAAGTAGCCAGGAGTAAGAAGAGGGAGATATATTGCGTGCACGGAGTGTGTGTTTTTTGCGTGTGTACGTGTGTTGAGTGTGTGGGCTGTGGCTATGGCAATATAACAGTAACAGTGCCAGGATACAGGGGGTGTAGCAAGTCAAACACACTTCTATGGGTTATTACGTAGGCCTACTTAAAACTGCTACCACAGCTACTGTGGCACATAGTCAAGAGCACATAACCTCAAAGATCAAACGCAGAACAGTGTTGTTTATTAATTATTTTCAATTTTCATAACACTGTTTCAGTGTTTCGAAGCACAATAATAAAATTAGAAAAGCACTATCACACAGTTTAATCGTTCCTCGGAAATAATTAATGCTGTCGCAAAAGACGATGCACTGATGATATGGCCACATTAGTTAAATGAATAATTAATTTCCTTAACAATGCGCCTTTCTTACAAATTTAAGTGAAGCCTGTGTATAATCTGAAAAAACCGAAAAACTAGTCCATGTGTTTTTTTATTTCAATTTATTGTTTCTACAATCCTATAACCAAAGCTCAGGTTGTGAAAGTAGTCAAATATGATTACATTACAATAATTACAGTAAATCAAATCAAATATTATTACATTACAATTATTACAAATAAACAATAAAAACATAACAACTATAACAACGTAAAATTATTCCATATTATTATAGTGTAACAATACAAAAATGTGGTTATAAATGACAGACTGCTTCAGTCAAATCTTAAAACATAAGAAAATGTAATAAAACCTACGGTAGTATTAGGAATTAACATATTGTGCAGTGCTATAAAAATTTTTCCATCAAATATAATTTCAATGCTTTAAGATTTTTTCCGTTATTTAGTTCAGAATCTTTTATAATAGGTTGGTATTTATTATACAGTTTAGAGCCTGTATTAAATTGTCTCTTTAGATAAGATGTTGGAATACATCCTGGAATACAAAAATTATGTCTCGGTCTGGTTTTATACGTACGAATATTTGAATTTAGTTGGTAAGTATTTCTTACTAAATTAGTAAATGGTATTATATTATAAATATAAACACAAGCCATTGTCGGTATCTACAAATTCAGAAATAATGTTCTGCAGGAATGTCAGGAATACTTTCCTGCCAATAGCCTGATTACATTTTTCTGCACTGTAAATACCCTTTTAACATCAGTTCAATTTCCCAATTTAATAATGACATGTTTCATAAGATAATAAAAATAGGCTAAATAAATCATTATTTCTGTGTTAGTATTTGTTATTTCATGCATCTAAGAGAAAAACAGGCGGAATTTAGTTTAGGGAGAAGTTGCCTAATATGATCGTTCCATTTAAGTTATCATCAACCTTCAAACCCAAAAACTTTGTATAACTGGCTTGTTTAATGGCTTTGTTGTCTATATATTAATATTTAACTTATTTTTATCCTTATTTCTAGCATATATCTGAATTTAAAGTCAATGTTTTAACCATAAACCAATCTCTTCATAATTCCATTAATTTATTAACAAGTGTCATTACAGTCTTAACATATTTATGTTGGAATAAAACGCTAGTATCGACTGCATATAAAAAACAGAACAAAGTTTTATGCATGCAGGCAAACCAATACCATAAAAGAAGCAGCTCAAGGCATGAGCCCTGAGCGGCACCATATTTAATCTATCCATTATTTTATGTAGTAGATTCCATTGAGTTATTTAATTTTAATTGCACTCTTTGCTTGCGATTTATCGGGTGTTTTTATTAAGATAAATGCCTTACTACGTCTATCGTAATATTCAGGTTTTGAGAATAATGTAATATGGTTTACACTACCACTTCTGTATCACACCCACGAGAGGTAAATGTTTTAAATTTGGGCGTGGTTTGAGATGGTTACAGATATTTGAAACGCCCGCGAAAACATTTTGTCACAATATGGCTGCCGCTGTGTCGTCATCAGGCAGTACACAAGTCAGTATTTGGTGGGTTAGAAGAAATATTTTTGTCGAACACATGCTTATTCATGGAATTTTGGGCCAATGTGTTAGGTATATGTATTTATTATCAGCTGGCTGATGGATGGAATATCATAGAGTATTATTGATATAAAACACTTGTTTTACTGTATTGGTATTCGAACCTATAACCTTTATGTTAACAGACTCGCATGCTAGCCGCAATACCCCGGTGAACACCCAAGAATATGCGACTCAATAAAAGGAGATTTTTGTGTACTCATAATTTCCACATAATGTTGTAGTTAAATAATTAAATTTTGTTTTGTATTGATACACAACACCGTTGTGGTCTTTGGATGATTCTTGCACTGGGTTCGTGTTGTGAGCATGTAAGTTTTTTGGACATACGCCACTGCGGACGAATGTTGCCATATTGCAGAAAATCCCACAATGAAACAAAAAAAAAAAAAAAACACAAAGGAAGGACAACCACTAAGCTGTAGTCAACAGACATAAAACATACAGATATTTCCTGAATGGAATTTAGTCATATCCCAGAAGACGACACAAGGACAAGAACAGACATAAACAGCACAAAATTAATTCCTAATAGGAATACAGAGCCGTGTAGCTTCTAATCCAACCACTACAAAACTATGGTTCCTATGTTCAAAGCTTGTGTACCAGCACTGTGCAACTGACGAAAGTAGACTTGGCAGGAGGATGCCCACGCGGACAATGCTACACACAGCGAACTGCGCGTGTGTAAAAACAAATCACCGCAGACTTGTGGTTGCTCAGTTCATAATAATACTTGTGTTTGGAATATCTAGCACTCCTCGCAGTAAGAAGCCAAAGTTTATCCGCGCCTTGTATAGTACTTTGTATTGACAAATTATAATGGAATTAGATCAGTTTTTGTAACTAAAGATACAATAGTTACTTTATAAATTACTAATTACTAATTCACTGTATATAATTTTCGTTATAAGTTTATCAGGGAACAGTTTATGTATGAGTTACGATTTATTAACAAGCCAGATATTTGTCAACAATGAAGTTTGTGAAGTAAACGTCAGAATGAATTAAATAAATAACTAACTCCGTATATTAAACAGCTTATGTCACGTCCGTGATTGTAGTTGGCCTCGTATACCCTGGCACACAGGTAGCCTCTTCAAACGATATTAACTTACTGGTCAGCTTTATTTCAGAGGTTCCCGTCCCCAACCCTCCATCATCGGTGCGGGCGAGAGTATGGTTGTGCGGGCAGTGTTACAGCGAATTAGTGTCGAGACCTTTCACCGCAGAACAGTAATTTGCTCCCAATACTTGTTTTTGTAAGATCTAATATTCCTCTCATTTACGAAGCAATTAAACCGATGCAGCTAGGGCATAGCCACCCACCAGTGCGACCTGAGTTGGATACCCGGCGAGGACAACCCGGATACTTGCATGCTGTAAACTTACCGTGCAATGTGGTTGGTAGGTTGTTTCCCAGCCCCCTTGTACTGGTCCTCTCACCATAACTCAACAGTCCACACCTCACTAGCCCCGCTGACCTACAGGCTGTACACAATGTCTTGTTACCCCGATGTATGTAGTTTATGCATACTGTTATGATATTATGATGATAAGGTACCTTGCTCGTGAGACCCGCGTGCTCACCGAAATGGGCTACATTCGACAACAGGGAACATGACTTCCCTAGAAGAAGTAGTGTTAGCGACTGGTGCTGGCAGCGCACCTCTCCGTCAAATGTAATCCCCGTGCGCAAAAAAGACGGGAGATATTTCCTCTGATAGAAATAATAGAAGGTCCCGTGTTCGGACCCGTTCCGGAAATTTTCCGAAAATCCGGCAAATACGTCTGGAGGTTGAAGTAGTAGACGGTTAAATGTGGACCCCCTTAAAAAAATGTATAACCTCTAAACTGTTAGAGGTGTATGAACGAAATTTCGTAAAGTTAGTTGAATTGACATGCAGAATATATATATATATATATATATATATATATATATATATATATAATATGAATTTTCGAGCATGTACAGGATGTTATTACAATTTTCGTAGTAGGATAACGGAATTGGGAATGATCGGTTAATTAAAAATTAAAAACATAAGAAAGTAAGTGAAAAGGGCATGCGTGAAAACATCCTGCAATAAGCTCAGTCTCGTGACACGAATAGTTCGAAAGTTATATAAGCATTTATATTCGGACCCTATTAAAAATTTTAAAAATTTATAACTTCTGAACTATTTGAGATATGCGAATGAAATTTGGTATAATTACATAACTCGACACGCAGAATGCGAAAAAAAAAAAAAAAAAAAAAAAAACGTAGTTTAATGTACGAGCGTAAATAAAGGGTGTTAAAATTTTTTTTTAGAGTTGAAATAAAAATCGCTAAGTACGGATAGAAATGCATTAGATTAGTGTATATTTTAGATCCCAGCTCTGTAGTTCAAACGGTTCAAAAATAATGGTCCCCCAAATTTGGAGCCCGCTTAGATAAAATCGGAAAAAACTTTTCGTCGTGGAAACTCTGTTACCCGCTAAACTTTTGCCGTTCTTTATAATAAACCCAAAATCCGACGAAATTTACTTTAAAAAATGTTGGAGCACCCCGAAAAAGGTGTAACCCTTAAAAATAAAAAATTCAAAAATTCGTTAGAAAGAGTTCGATATATCGGCGAGAGAAACACCCGTACCAAATTTCAAGTCGATATCCTAAACCGTGTACATTCTACAGCCCAAAACGTGCGAAAAGTAAAAAAAAAAAAAAAAAAAAAAAACAGTACCCTCCGATTACAGCATCTCATCCCCACGGG
>PNEQ01039703.1:0-39668 GCA_003012365.1 Medauroidea extradentata | reverse complement strand
TTAAATTTCGAAAAATCCTTAAATTGGCCAATATGCATTTTTACGAGTTTCCTATTAAAGTAAAAATCACGATGATAGGCCGTCGGGTTCGAGCTCTATCGACGTTTCTTCGGAAACACATTTCACCCCTTTTCACCCCTTTAGAGGTCGAATTTCGAAAAATCCCTTCTTAGTGCTCGCCTACGACCTGAAGGGAACCCCCACAAAAAATTTCACGATTCTAGGTTCAGTGGTTTGGGCTGCAGTTTGATATGTCAGTCAGTCAGTCAGTCAGTCAGTCAGTCAATCAGTCACCTTGAATTTTTATATATATATATATATATATATATATATATATATATATATACACGATCTTCACAAGCACGTACCTACATAATAAGTACACCACACGAATCCTGGACTAAATTGGAAATTGGGTACGAAAATGTAAGTGGCATAATGTTGTATGACATTTTAAGTGCACATTGTGGCAACACTGTACAGAGAAAATCCCTTCTTGCGCTCCTCGTCCAGGTATTATTTTATGTATGTTACGTCAAGTAAACGTTTGGACTGCTCGAGATTTGAACCTGCACCCATAATATTGAAACTCCCCCGTTCCGCCAGGTCTCGGGTAGTAACTACGCTGCCTCTCTCTGTTTTAAGTTGGGAGACAGCTTGGTTAACCTTAATAAACATTACGTTGATTGTAACGATTGAAAAAGGGGGAATCATTCTTTTCACACTTTTTTTGGAAAGATACTGTATGATTACTTTAATTTTTCTTACTTATTTCTGAATAACACCATAACATGACGCTGGGGAGGACGTTGGAAGTTAATGTCTGTGCCTCGCGCACCGGAAAAATATTCACAAATCACTCTAGAAGTTAATACCCGTGCCTGACAGTCATGTGCACTATTCAATGGTGACGTATCATACCTTGGTCAACACAGTTCCCAGTCCAATGCTCCCGTAGTCGTGATGAACATACGCGGCGCGTTCCTTGCCGCTCGTGAAAAGTACGACGGTGGCTCTTCGTCGGTGAAAGGCAGTCCTCGGGGAATCCTTAAGGGACCCGCCTCGTGGCACATGTGTTTGTGTGAGTGACGTATGGTGCAAAGGGCGACGTCGTATGGGCCATACAACGGTGCGTCGCCTCTACGCTTAAGACGTGCAGTCTTCGCGAAAAAAACAAATTTCATATGGGACTTTAAGTGGTGACCCTATTGTTTTATTTATGAAATCACTTTACTAAAGTCCAATGCGCTACCCTTAAGTGGTTTCACATGTATTCGACTAGTACATTTTCCGCTATAGCAGCCTGAAAACCCCGTTTTGACCCATTTTGCCGTGCCCTAAAAGGTGATTTATAATACGTGTGTTGTCTTGAAAATACTTAAGGGCAGTCGTATGAAGTGTGTGTTCTTTTCATAGAGAAACAGCGTGAACACACGTGTATTAGTTTCGGTGTAAAACGTTTTCTTCAAACACGCTGCAGTGTGATTTTATGGCAACGAGGCGAGCCCCTTAAGGGCCAAGCACCTTAGCTCCTTACAAGCAGCGCAGTATTCTAGTTGGCTCTCCTTTAAAACGTGCCAGACAATACAATGTTATAATAGAGCTGTGCATTCGGCCAACCCAGCCGAAACATCTGCATTCCACATTAGCTCTACATCCCACACTGTCCCGCTGGTTAGTTTCAAAATCACTCTTCGAGGCTTTGCTCGACCACCTCGGCCCAACCGCCTCAGTCCCCGTCGAACTTCAGTCTCTCTCCTTCCTCGGCACTACGGCTCTGCCTATCCCTCGCGCACCAGCAACCTCCGCTGATCATACTATAAAAACAACGCATCTCCGCGGTAACATTACAAAACATATAATAATACAATTACGAGACAAATATCCGTAAATAAAATTACAAAAACACATCAGCAAAACACAATATTTGTCTCAATATTCTGGTTAGAATAGTCGTATTGGTAAGTAAGATACGTGGGAAGCACAAGATGGGTCTAACTACTGTGCCATGTTCCTACATCGTGGACCTAAAATGTCACTGTACATCATTTAGCCACTAACATTTTTGAAACCGATTTATCCCAGGATTCGCATGGTGCTTTTATTATACCTTTGTTTCTGGACTTCCTATATACTTGCGCCTGTGGTGAAAACTGCGTTTGACGTTAGTGATGGTGCTGTAATACTGACCTGCAGTTGGAATCAGCGCTTCTTGCCAGTCTTAATTAATGTTCTTGGCACTTTCTTAGAAATATGTTTGGAAACAAGTCTGTAAAAATTTTTCTGACATTGGAAACAGTTGTGAAATATACAATTTAGTTAAAAACATAGCAATTTTTGTAAATAATTATATAGAAGAACATATTTGTTCACTCCATTGAAATGTCTTGCATAATTTTATAGAATTGCATATAATTTTTTTAAAACTTCGTTTGTCGATTAATTAAAATAGAAAACGTTAGTAAGTGAAGTGAAAAGATTTTGGTCATAACTCAACGTCTAGGTCTTAGCGCTGGTGAGCGGTGACATGATGTATGGAGCAGCGAAACGGGAGATCCACGAGAAAACCCGCCCACCTGCAGCATCATCAGGTCTGATTCTCACATGCGAAAATCCGGGGACCGACCACGCCGGGAATCAAAAACTCGGATCGCTTTGGTGGGAGGCTAGTGCTCTATCCACTGTGCCAACCGCAGCTCTTAGAAAACGTTTTAGTAAGAAAGAAGTTACGCGAGAATGGATTAGCTACGGAATAAGTCGGATTCGAAGTAAATAGAATTATAGAGTAACAAATTTTTCACCATAAGCGCATCACATATAGTAGATAAATATGAGCTTGGTTGGTTTCCGCGACGCGGATGTTCTGGCCGAGACAAGACTGTGACAGGCGTTTACAGAATGTTACTCGACCAATCTAGGTCGAATTAAATTTTAACTCGAACTCCGAATGAAGTTTCTTAAAAGCGAAATCTAGCTAACGGCTTCCATGCGTTGTATCAAAAACTATTTACCTGCTGGGTTCGAGCGATAAATAGTCACGTGACGGAGAAAGCCAAGTCAGCTGTAACGTGATACTTTTCGTAAACGCCTCCTCGTGTAACTACAGGTTGTCCCGTGGAAAGACAGATAGTTGCTCTCACCTACCGTCCCCGACAAGGGCATCCCCTGCTGTAACACGGGGTTCGTTTGCGGCGCGCTTCTCTCTTGTTGCAGCTCGTAATCACGTATTTGTGCCATCCCTCCCCTCGCCCATGTTCGCCGGGATCTCTTCGGCCCGGCCCGCCCCCTCGTTCCCCCTCCCCTACCAACTGACATCACGTTCATTGTGTGTCATTATCCCTGGCTTCTGGCGATGTTGGAAGCTCTGTACCCCGCGTCTCCACCGCCGCGTCGTCGGTCGATATCTTCGTCAGCAGCTCTCTCTAAAGAGAGGTAATTAAGCCTTCCAGGTCCCGACTATACTGGAAGAAAGTCACCGCGCTGTAGACGTCTGTAAAATTAAGGTTTGGAAATAACGGGTTTCTTTTTCTTTTTTTTTTTTATTTATTTTTTCAAACCCGTACAAAATTCATCACTAGGCCGGTTTGCTGTTTGCCGTGTGTTATACTTACGCGACACAAAAGTTTAAATTTAATAATTAAAAAAAATAGTATTAGTATTATAAAAAGGACATCTACATGTCATACATAAAAATAGTAACTAGCAAAATATTAAACAAGTCGAAATTTTGAAGTAAAAACCCGTGTTTAAAGAATTACTGTACATAAGTTCTTATTAATAATACAAATTTAACTTTCCATTTCAGGTCTGCAGTTGTTGATTGTCTGTTACTGCGTATGATTGTAAAAGAGTATACATGAAAAATAAAAGTGATGAAAAAATGTAGGGATAGTTACTCTTAGCTGTTTGTGAAACTTTAGAGCGATACTGTGTTTTTAATACAGCAGAGAATGTGCACTGCTGAAGATTTGTCTGGCATATTACTCCAAAGTCGGCATGCTTGGTGTGAATACGGTTTTTTATTTCTCCAGTTAAGGTATAAAACTATTATCTATACGCGCCTTTCTTCGTTTTAGTCCTGTCATATATTATCATATACGAATAAACCGTGATCATGACTAAAAATTGTATTTTTTGGGTGTTCGGCGCTGGGGCGAGCGGTGTGCAGAGATTCAACAGACGCAAGTTTGAAAACTATTCATAGTAAATCAGCGGTGTCTGCTTAGGTACGGAATTTAAAGAACCTCACACGTTTTTATACCTATTTACATGTCATCTGTCTATACAGCTTTTTTCTCGCTACCGAATATGGCGAAAATGGATGTTTTTGAGGCCCTTTTTAGGTATGGAAATATTGACGCAGAATATTTTAAAAGGCATAGTCGTGTACAATACACCTTTATCTTTAATATTACGCCATCAGATGAAATGCATTCCGATGAATGTCTGATAGAAGCTAGTTGCCGGCGAGAATACAGCACGCCAGATCAGTGACTTCCGCCTAGAGGCTAGAGTGCGGCGTGATGCGCATTCTGTGTCGTCCTTATGTTTCCGCACTTATGGTCTTCGAACGCGCAAAATTCGTCCACCTATGCGGCCGCTTACCTCACGCTTCAAATGCGTTGCAGTGTGTTGGTAAACAGGTTTTTTTCCTACGAAAATATTCCACGTGTGCCCATTGTGCCAACGTTCGAAAAGAAAATAAACTTCAGACAAGGTCGGAACCTCATTGTTAAGGCTTCTGCCTACCTCGGAGCGCGGCGGGAGTAAGGATAGGGTTTTACATGTTAAACTAAATTCCGTGTAGCTCAGTCACCCTTTGAGATATCGCTTTCGAATAGAAATCATTTTCTGCATTGAGAAGAGGAGAATACTGCTTCGTAAACGAAAATGCGAAAATAATTTTATGAGTACGGGGTTTCGAGTGTTTAATCGGCACGAAAACACTTATTTGATCATAGTTTTCAGGGTATTGATATAACTTGCTAAAAGATTCCGTAGCAGTGTGGGTCGTATCGTACTGAACAAAAAAGTCAGTGGTGGCAGATATGTAGGTTTGAAAGTGACTGAGATATTTAGGAATATAATTTAACCTGTAACGCCCTATCCTTGCTACCGCCGGAGCTCTGAGCTAGGCAGAGTCCTTAAGATGCCACGCTCATTTAAAACACTGTTTCTTAGCCCTCCGACATGGCTAAAAACGGCCTTTTCAGATTGCCGTACTTCAAAATGTAGTAACCGGATGTATGTGAAACTCAGATTGCGACCTGCACTGAACTTAATTGCAGACTTTCCACCAATAAAATTATATGGTCACCGCTTAGTGTCGCATAGTAAAAACCGTTCGGCGGGAACCTTGCATGCTAGTTCAGCGCTTGGCACGTTGAGGCGACACGGCATTTGATGCGCGCTTCAAGGTCGACCTTACTGCTCCGTCGCTTCTGAGCCTCTCACGCGCGGATAGACGACGCCCTTAAGGCCTCGCTCTTAGTTTTGCTGTGGTTTCGAAAACATTTTTTAAAACGCAAAAATACATATATCAAAAATTCATTCTGGCAATTTTAACACTTATATATCGTCGTTTGTATCTGAATTTTTCTGTTGCAATACACCAAACGGATTTTTAGATTTTTGCCCCTGAAATAGCACACATTTTGTAGTTAAAATAAGCCAAAATGAAGCAAAATAATTGTTTGCTAGCAAACGGTAAATAATGTAAAAAGACGCTGTTTCAAAATGTGTATGGGATGACTGTACACAGTCTCTAATTTTTTCAATGCATTTGGTTAAAAAATATTCAAGTTATTTGCAATTGTTTGAAATAAATGAAAGATCATAGCCTTAAGGTAAAGGATAAAACTACTTCGTGGCATCTGTAGTTCAACCCATTTCGAGTGAGTGAAGAGATTTTTGTCAGCTCTCAACATCTGGGTCTTTAGCGCTGGTGAGGGGTGATATGATGGTAGTATGATGCAGTGCCGGAATGAAGGGGCGGGGAAACGGAGATCCCCGAGAAAACCCGCCGACCAGCGGCATCGTCCGACACGATTCCCTCATGCGAAAATCTGGGGACCGACCCCGCTGGGAATAAATCGTTTTTTAGAAACATGCAAACTGTTGAAGATATAACTAGCGTGCTTTTGGACTACAACGAACGCGTGGTCTCCAAGGCCGACTCTTGATTGGTCACCACTGCGTCACCGCCTCTAAGCGCCTCTTATGGGTCCAGCGCAAAATGCACACCTGCGTTGAACCTGGTTGCGTTGGAGTTGAGTTTCTACACAGAATAGTCGACGCCTTTTCTGTGTAGTGCAGTTATTGTAGTTCCAGCCGAGGCTGTGCAAGTGAAGACTACTTTTACTTGCGCTGCGCTGCATATTGCAGGAATTGATATCTAATCGGTCTCCAGGAGTGGAGAGGAAGGATTTGACGAGCACTGAACGACCAAGTCTAGAGTTCTTGTAAGGTGAGCGAGGAACAGCGGAAGGTTGCATTGACGGGGAAAACATCCGAGGGAACGGGCGTGTTTTCGACAACGTTCTCCGTGCAGTAATTGAGCTCAAACCTGCCGGGAATCGAATTCGAATTGATGTCGTGGGATGTCATTGGTTTATGTTGGGGTATCAGTCGCCATATTGGACTTTTTCATTTTTCGCCTTTTCTTAAGTCTGTGAAGAAGAGTGTAAAATTTGCGATTATAGTGTGGATTCTATTTTACCTTGTGCACTAAAGTTGACCTTCTAACGTATTAGGCCGAATTCAGGCATGCAAACTAATACAGTACATGGATAGGCAGTACACACTATATTTCTACCTTTCGTATGTATATAAGTTACAGAAATGAGTCAATATCATGTAATTAATTTCATATTCGGGTATATCGAGGGAAGCGTGTTTAAGTCCATATGGTACGTAAATATGGTTTTTGAACGCAATTTGCGACGGTAGCTCAAAATCATTCTCAAACTTTGTTGTCACACACCCGCGCCCATAGGCACGAATATATTATGTCAACAACATGAATCCCTATTTTGGTGAAATTATTCCTGCGCCAGTTTGTTTCAGTGTATTATGTGCTCATCTGCAGCTCTGTTTCATGATCTGTGATAGGATGTGTTTAGCTGTCACGTGTCGTAACGTTTTACTGCAGATCACTAGACGTGTAGTATTGCAGTAACCATAGTCTGATAGATGCGGTCAAATGAGAAACGTCTCCCCACTCAGACACACAGCCAATAACAACGAAGCAGAACTACAGACGTGTACGTAAGGCTTTGGAATACGGTAGTTAGCGAAGATAGTTTATCGCGGGAAAAGTTGACTGTTTGCTAGGCTTCAATGTAATGTATTCATTTCTGACGCTTTTATTTCGTTACTGGCGAGTCCCTATTTGACTGGGCCAATGGTAATTCCTGTGCACTACGACTGGACGTCTGTGATTCGTCTGTAAACAACTAGACCGTGCTACATAACCGCCGGCCAGTAATAAATGACGCAAGATGTGACACTGATTTGCAGAATACGCTGACAGAAAACATTCTCGCGATTTTTCACCATCTCTAACGGTAGTACAGAAATTTTTTCCGCGAAAATCAGGGTTCCTTAATCAAAGCTATTTGGACGTTTAATCAACCCAGAAACATGCCTCGGTTAGTTGAAAATTACGTATCATACCTCTAAATATATTAAAAATGCATACATTGCTTGGATAAGAAAAAAATTTGTGAAGTAAAATAAAATGAACAGAAATTTGGTCATCAAAAAATAATGCGGGTATGTGTAAAAAGCGATGCGAAACTTCGACTAAAGTATAAAAAAATCATCGTAAATTCTTAAGAAAATGCAAGAAACATAATTATGAACACGATAAATGAACTGGGTGAGACAACAACGTCACGATAAATAGGCCTAAACTAAACAGCAGGCAAAGATAATTATAGAGTAATTTTCCCCGAAAAGTGGCACCTTATTGACCCCTTCGTCAGCCGACACCCTTGTCCTATCTATGGGCTGTTTCATACACAGTGCAGGGCCACGTTGTCGTAGCGACCAGTTAATTGGCTTGCAACCATTTTGTTTTGGTAAGTATAATATCATAGTGTCTAACATGAAGTGCAGTATGCAGTACGGTATTCGTATGGAAGACTTTCTTTTACTATACTTATATTTAACAGTCTCCGTAAATACCGTGTCTTATAGTAAGCTTCTACAAAACAACCTTCGGGTTTTTAACAAATGTTAATTGAGCTAAACTTTTTCTTTTCTGTTGTTTTAGCTTTGCTTTTCGTTCCGCTCTTGTAGGAAAGTATCCATTGTTTAGTTAGAGAGTAATTTAATGCCTTGAATCTTGGCCTTGTTGAAGAGTGATACAAATCACCGTATAAATGGGAAGAGTTGGCCTCAACTAAGTTCTGCGTGCTAGTTGGTACTTCTAGGGGGCCGAGATAACTACCAAGAACCTCAACCTTCTCAAGTTAAAACTCACATTTTAAATAAACGTGTACAACTCTGACACGCGAAAGATTTTACCCTGGGCTCGACGGTTGTGGCGTGCCGCCATTTGGAAACTTAAGACGCAGGAGAACTTCCAAACTCTATGCAGCTACACGAGTTACTCTTGTTCTTTGGAGAGACAAGAAATATTATATGTTTAAAAAAAAGTGATCTTTGAGGGAATGGCTGAGGACAGTAGTGAAGACATTATTTACCTAGTAAATGACCATTAACGGAAAATTATGTAATTAGTTGTTTGTGACGTTCCTGTGGCAAAGTTATTTAAACTGCGTAATCATTTAACAGTTATATTTTACGCTTAGGAACTTTTGTTTATCAGCAGTCTGTCATGATTCCTCAATTTATCGACAAAAGTAACGTCTTTATCTAGTCTAATTTTCTTCTAACTTCGGTCTAAAATAGTGATATCGCTCATATTTAAAGGAACAAATTTTCGTGAAAGCTTCCCCTACAAAATAAAAACCATGCTTTTCTAATGAGTAGTATGTTGGAACAACTATCTACGACCCAAAGAAAGTTTCGTGGCATGATTGGAGTCTAGGAAACTGTAGCAGGGATTGAAATGACATCGCAGATGAGGATTACTATGGATGATTCGCAAGTAAATCCGAACGTCAGCGATATTGTCTGTCGCTAGAATTCTAGAATTCCTGTTTTGTACTTTTACAATATATATATATATATATATATATATATATATATATATATATATATATATATATATTTCCCCTTCCCTTCAAATAATTTAATGATTAAAGTAATTTTAAATCCTTTCCAAGAAATAGCTTGGAGATAAAAAAAAAACAATAATATTTGTGTACATTCGCAAACATTTCATATGCACACTTCTGCAATTCTATGTATTTTTTCAGCAATCGATTGTAGTTATAACTTTAAATAAAAAATACGGTAACCAAATCGAAAAGAAAAATTGAAAAGTTATAAAATGTGCCATGGTCTTTTAAGTCATGTTTTACATCGAAAACTCTGTTGGTAAATATTAATTTCATTCTTTCTTGCAGGCAGTGAAATATTTTGAACCCTTTGTAAGGATTTTCAACGTTATTGAACAGGATATTTTTTTTAATGATTTTTTTGATAGTTTTTGCTTGTCAGCGTACAAAATTTCACAATACGCATTACACCGAACTGACTAGTTAGAAACTATTCACCAAGATATTTATTTTAAATAATTATTACTATGAAGGACACCTGAGAGGGGATCGTTTTAATATATTTAATTAGTGATGCCTGTATTATTTTCAAATACAATTTTACCACCTCTTGCAAGCAGAAAATTTAATCAGCTGTGGAATTTGAACCTATAAGAAAGCGGGCGATACGAATACCGAATTGTAAGCTTCAAGAATGAATGACGGCCATTTTAGGAGTGTTTTGCATGGTGTCGCAATTAGATGCAAATGGCGAATACCTTTGCAAAATTTTGCTAATTGCTCTACAATTTGTCATGATCAAATTCCGTGTGTTTTGATAAGGTCATGATGCACGTGCATGTTGTATGAATGCATAAACTAGGTCATTTATACGTAAGAGTTGCAATTGTCGCTTATTCCGTAGGCTATGATCTGACAGTATTAGTAGTTAACTGACTTCTTGTTGTTCCAAATAAAGTAGTCACGAAATATCATGTTGTAGTCACGCAGACCAATGTCGTTATAGACGCAATTATTTTCTGTTGACCCCACGAACGTTGAACGTTGCCATGTATATGTATCACAGCGTTCTCAATAAAATGCATGTAGTTACAGTGATTGATGTAGTTGAGTAACCAGACTGAATTTGTGGGAATGTCGTATTGTACGAAGTCTTGTCATATAGTTTACGAGACTATGTGAGCCGAGTATTGCGAACATTCCCGAGCTATTCCTTGCGACGTTCGAGCCATTCATTTGGTTTATTGCGGCCATTACTTTTATAATGCCCACGATAATAGCTCCACCACCCAGGAGGGTCGTTACTGAAACGTTTCTACCGTGTTATTCGCGCGCAGTTTAACTTTATTTCGCAAACGTCCAGTTACGCCGCTCCCTTACTTTGCATAATTTCAGTATCGGCACGTAACATTTTTGGTAACGTGCAGTTCCAAACTTCTAATCCTGTTTGCTTTTATAGCATTGGCTGCTAAGTTTGCTTTTGCATTCACATAACGTAGTGACTTATGAATGTTGCGTATAACTTCGGTCATCGTTCAAACTATTGAACATTCGTAATTTCGTTTTTCGTGAAGGAATGACTCAACATACTTCATACGCTTTTGTAACCGTGTTAAATATTGAGCACCAGAACGGAAATAACATAATAAAAGTTACTCTTGCACACATTACCTATTAGTAGAGCCGCGATTTTATGGCGAAAAGATTTTTGCAACATTTGGTTTCGATGCCGCATGTGCACACCTGCAGCTCTGCTACATCGTCTGTGTTTGGATGATTTTACTCTCACTTGCCTTGGCAAATTATATACGTATAGACTCACAATAATCTTATTCTGATTTGTGCAGTCAAATAAGAAACGTGTCTGAACAAAGACACGCTGCCAATAACCTTGAAACAGATCTGCCGATATGCACGTGAGACACTGAAACAAAGTGGGGCAAAATATTTTCGCGACAAAATCGTGGCCATACTATTAGTAGTGCGCACAGTAGAACATTTGATCACATATGTATAACTAACATTGGCCGTTTTATTGACATGTTAAGATGTGGAGTTTTCATTATACATATTTTTAAGTTTCTTTTTTCCGTTACCGGTTAAACACAGTTTGTCTGTTGGCTAATATCCGTAAACAACCAATATTCAAAACAGTACTTACTCTAAGAAACTGTTTCATATTTTATTGTTAGCATGGGTTGTGATCAGCTAAATTGTAAGCATACGATACTACTACAAGATGTTCGACAGTCTGTGGTAATGCCACTGGTTTCTGTTTACTCTATTTTTGCCAAAAATATTTTTAAATGCTAAAAGCGAGCAGATGTCGTAAACCATCGCATAGAAGCGTTGAAAATAGGTTTTTTTATTAATCCTAATTTTTCTAAAACAAGACTTACAAACGTACTGTAGGCCTACTATTGTGGACATACGTCATTGCAATATTTAATCGTCCCAGAAATCTTAGAATGAGACTAAAAAACACAAACGAAAAAAGAAAATAAAAAGAAAACAAGGCTAGTTTGGCTGTTGTCAGCACACCTATAAACTAAAACAACAGAACATGAAATATACTTTAAGGAATTAGTCAACAACAAATAAAAAGGGGGGGGGGGGTCGAAATACAAAACAAAATAATTTGTAAAACTCAGGACACCACAATTAAGGCAGTACAGAAAATACTGGGACGAAAACATTGTTGGACACAATACAGCAACGATGACGTCGCAAACAACAAACTATAGATGACACTACGATGAAGACAAAAAAACACTAGATTTCTGAAGATCGACTTTTCACGATATCTTTTGTGTCTTCGTCGTTGTGTCGTCAAGTCTGTTTGTGACATAGTCGTTGTTATTCTGTCTTGTGTCCAACATTGTTTTCGTACCAGTATTGTCTGTGCTGTCTTAATTGTGATGTCCTGAGTTTTACAGATTATTTTGTTTTGTATTTCGATTTTTTCACTCTCTTTGTTGTTGACTAATTCCTTATGGAATCTTTCGTGTTCTGTTGTTTTGGTGTATGAATGTGTTGACTACAGCCAAATTAGGCTTGTTTTCTCATTTTGTCGTTTTTTCGTTTGTTTGTTATTTCTTAGTCTCATTCTAAGATTTCTGGGACGACATAATATTTCAGTGGCGTATGTCCACAATAGTGAAGTACGTTATTCTGTTCCAATGCAAGAAACATTCAGACATTAAGACTTACTAAATTCCGACCAACTATCGACTCGAAGATAATCATTAAATTTCAACAATGTTACTATCCAAAACTATACAGTATGTTGCAAAATTGCATTTCAATATTTTTGGAAACAGTTCTCACATCTATAGAAACAGAAAATCATATTACATGAACATAGGTCCGAAAATAAACTGTTATTGCACTACAGTATAGTGTACAGGATGTTACAAAAAGGTACGGCCAAACTTTTAGGAAACATTACACACACACACACACACACACACACATAGAAAGAAAATATGTGATCTGGACATATGTCCGGAAACGCTTAGTTACCATGGTAGAGCTCAATTCCTTACATCTCGTTATTATCCTGTGCTAATCCGTACATCAAATGGGCATCTGCCAACTCCGCATTTGTAAACATTGCACTGTCTGTAAAACAAGTACGTGATGAACACTAAGCGAGTGATGCAATGTGCTTAATGCTACGACTGTACAGCAATGCGTGGCGTGTCAACACAAGCAATTCAGTCCAGATTACCTTCCGTCAAGTGGCCCACCTGACGGTGAACCTAGAAAGTAAAGACATTGTAAATAACCAATATATTGGGTATTTGGGACATTTTCTATTCGAAGTGTTATTTACGATGACATTTAACGAGATGTAAGGAATTGAGCTCTACCATGGTAACTAAGCGTTTCCGGACATGTCCATATCACGTATTTTCTTTCTTTGTGTGCGTGGAATGTTTCCTGAAAGTTTGCCGAACGTTTTTATAACATCCTGTATAGCGCGCGGGTTGAATCGTGTTACTATGGAATGTTATAGCGGAGACCCAGAAATATCGCTAATTCATTCAATAGGACGTTGGATTTCAAGCTCCTGTATATGTTAACTACTTTCGCGATTGGGTGATTGTTACTGAAACATTTCCTTGATGACTGTGAACCAATATAGCAGACCTGCATGAAACACTCATTGACTCCCGCACTACCTTGCCAGATGTACAACTGTCCACACTTTGGAGCAACAACCAGTGTACAAGCAGCTAAAGACGGAGTGTACACAGGTCTGTGGAGTCCAGCCGGCAGGTCGTTGAACCCGCGAAATTTCCCGGTCTCTGACTACAGCCACGATATTATGGCGAAAAGATTTTTGCAACATTTGGTTTGAATATGTCCACATCTGCAGCTCTGCTACATCGTCTGTGATTGGATGATTTAACCCTCACTTGCCTAGGCAAAGTACAGACGTACGGAGTCACAATAATCTTATTCTGATTGTGCAGTCAAATGAGAGACGTGCCTGAACAAAGACACGCTGCCAATAACCATGAAGCAAAGCTGTCGATGTGCACGTGAGGCACTAAAACTAAGTGGGGCAAAAATATTTTCACAGCAAAATCGTGGCCCTAGGCGTGACATACCGGACGAGACGTATTTAATTGGGCGGTACGCATTGTACAGCCCGTGCGCTATGCATAGAGACATGCAAAATTCGCGTTATTTTCTGACAGCTGACTAGACTCCAAGTGACTATAGTCTGGTTTGAAGTCTCCCGCTGGCCGATATTGTCGTGACTTGCCGCGGAGAATGCTTACACGGCAGAGAGGCCAATCTCTGAAAAGACGTAATGCACGTAAATGACAACACATAAAGGTTCGTGACCAATTGAATTGCAGATTATGCTATGCTATGTACAGAAATGTGAAGTTTAGTACGCTACCAATTGATAACGCGAATTTTGCATGTTTCTAGCTATGCACTGTACGCCATGTACTAACATACGTGTTGCAGAAACCTTGCACAGTAAAATGAGAGACGTCACTTCACACAGTCACTCTGCCAATAACCATGAACCAGAACTGCAGATGTGCACGTCAGGCACTGAAAGAAACTGAGGCAAAATCATTTTCGCGAAATGTTCATGTCCCTAGCTATATGAACACTGTATAGAAACGGTGCATTTTGGACCCGTGTATGTTATATTTTTTATTCCTCCACATAAGAGGACTGCTCCCCTAAAATATTGACACGTAGTTTTGCAACATTCTGTAAATTATTGTTTTGGAAATATTAGGCAACATTAAAATATTACTAACACTTATATCTTCTTTGTCACGGTTTTACAATACCTGCTTTCTCTTAGGGTTTGGAAACTAATATATGTAAAAATAGCGGAAAAAGGAACACGTGGTCAAATAATATTTATCTCAGCTACAGTTTTCATTGTCAGTTAATGTGGTGCTGCAGCTTAATACTCGCAGTCGAAGGGGTTAACGAACTATGCGTCAATTTTTATTTTTCAGCAAAACACTCTGCTTTACAAGTATCTTACAAAAAAATATAGTCCTATGAAGTGAATATTTTGAACATCAGTATGAAGGACTAAACTACTTCTTGTCAAGCTGCTTCCAAGCTGAAATCATTTAAACAAAACTAACAATTGACGAATAGCTTGTTCATTCCTTTAACACCGTCCAGTTATTCTAAACTATTTAGCCGGCGCTTAACCAATGTGTGAACTTAGCAGTTTGTGGAAAGAAGTTTTCATCAGTTTGTTTTATTGTTTTAGTGCCCTTCTTCAGCTTTCGTGAATGTTTGTTGGTAAGTTGTCTTTGTGCAGAGGCGTCATTCGTTCGACATGTGCCAATCAGAATAATGTTACTGCGACACTACACGTCTGTGATTTGCGTGTGCGACCCGAAGACGCCGAGGGTTGAAAACATCCAATCACTGACCAAGAAACAGAACTGCAGATGTGCACTTGAAACAAGTTGGAACAAAATAATTTGTTCAATGGCTAGGGACTCCTGTTTTTCGCGAAAAGAATTTAGCCCAATTTTGTTTCGGTGCCTTACGTCTTGAGCCTTGGGATTCTACCGGCAAATCACAGACGTGTGGTGTTGCAGGAACGTTACTGTAATTGGCTCAGTTAAATGAGATGCGGCTCTTCACATAGACACGATGCCAATAACCATGAAGCAGAGTTGCAGATGTGCACGTAAGGCACTGAAACAAACTGGGGCAAAACTCTTTTCACGAAAAATAGGGGTCCCTATCAATGGCGCTATTGATGGTTACTGTGGCGTGACCGTCAAATGTACCGTTTAAAGGGGGCAGCCTGCATTTACTGCGCGTTGCCTCGCTTACAGTCGCCCTTGTCAAATGCCACCCATGTTTTTGGCTTCTCACCACCGTAAACCTGAGACACGAAGAAGCCCCTAGTCAGCCGACCGAGGGACGTGGGGGGGGGGGGCAGGGTGTAAACCCTCCACCTTTGTCATTTTCCCGTGTTTCTTGCGATGAATAATGCTACCCGGCTCCAACCTGGGTGCCGGTGCACGTTTTTGACACTCGTGTTCCATTTTTGCGTACCTGACTTTAAACTTTACAATCGCACTTTTTCTACTAGGATTTGAGTTTTAGAACGCAAAGAATTATAGAATTTCGGTTTAGTTGTGCCCTTGTGTTTGTGACTGGTTTTGTACCCCTCCGTAGTATAAGTACATAAGATTTAAGGGTTGTGATTAGATTTAGTTTAAAAAAAATTTAAACTCCTTAAGTTTACTTTTTTTTTTGTCGGTAGAATTGTTTTGATGAAGCTCAGTTATATATATATATATATATATATATATATATATATATATATATATATATATATATATATATATATATATATAACACACACGTTGGATTTTAATACGTACAACGCATGATGGTCGATAGCCAACATTCGATACAAACATTTATTCTTCTAATACCAGTTTAGTTACTAAACTTTTCTCATTCAAACTTACTCGATTATAAAGTTATTTTGACTGCAATACTGTGTTCCTGGATTTGTAATGCCCACCAAATAGTACTTTTGTAATGTTCTTAATTAGTAAAGTTCTCGCAGTCATTAACTTCGTATAGTTTTACGCATGATTTAAATACATGTAAATTAAGTACTTTTACATGTAATTATTCAAATGATTGTAGCGCTGTCCTGGTGGTGATTGTTCACATTTATCTATTAATTAGCCGTGTCTCCGATGTTATTTCCCATCGATGCCATCCTAGGAACCATCTGACTGTGCTCAGTTGTTAAGAGTTTTTTTTGGTAACCTGCTCTACCTATGCCCTCTTTTCTACCCTCTGTTATCTGTAAAATATTTAACTATATTTCCACGCACGTCATAATGCATTTACAGGCTTCTATTAATATAAAAAAAGTTACGGCCCGAAATAATTAGGCTGAATCACCTGCAATAGGGTCAACAGTCTGTGTGACATTCGACCTCTCAAGCATAAAAATTTACAAAACCATTTTAAATTAATTCAGTGTAATAAGAGCAATTAGCACAAAAATAACTATCCGTATTTACAAAACCAAACCTAACTCAAAATTACTCTAATGCTAAACCAAAATAAAGGACTAAACCTCTAATTAAGGTCATAATATTTCTCAAAACTGTTTGGTCCTCATTTAATAAAAAACCACATCAATTAATTTTTTTTGGAATAAGAACATTTATTTAAAGTTAATACTTTAATGCTTTATTGGATTGTATCCCCTCATTCTATGCCATGCGTCAGTGTATGCAGGTGCCTACAGGCGTCCAGTAACATATCTGCATTCGGGATGCGATACCGAGCCTCAGGTGTCCTCTTCATACGATATTTATTTATTTTGTCAGTGTTATTTTGTTAAGTAGAAGATATTTGAAGTTTTTCTTATTTCTTCTTGTTCTGCGAAACGAACATTACTAATTCGTGATGTTACGAAAATTTTATTCGACAAATATATTTCGACTAACGCTTTGCTTTAATAATCTAAACTCGTCATGGTATGACTGGATTCAGTTTCTTGGACGTACTCCATTGCAACTTGAATGTGACTGTCAAAGAAAACTTGTTTAGTTTTCTTTGACAGTCATTCAACTTGCAATGGAGTACGACCAAGAAACTGAACAGTCATGCACTCCCATTGCACAGTTCTTTCAAAGATCATCGTCATGGTATATTTTGCACTGATCGGAGTGAATGATTCCCATTATTCACAGATAATCGAGGACTATTTTTTTTTACCGACTTTGTAGAGCTTTGTACCAATTAAATGTGGGATTATTGTTTCATGATGTTAGTAATGTAAGTTATAGTCATCCGCGGTGATGAGTGAATTTGAATATTGTCAGAAGTCATTTCAAATTACATTTAGAACGCTCTAACTTAATTATTTATTTGACGCTGTGCAGCGTTCGGGTTTTTTACAAGCAAATGCAATTTAATTTTGTTTTATATTAATTAAATATTATTGATTATTTTTTGGACTTCATGAAGAAAATATTTCATATAATCAGTTACCAAAACAATACTTTTGTTTGATTACAGGATGTTCACGTTATGTTAGCAATTCTGAAGATCGTCGTGTCGAGACTTATAAAAACATATTTCATTGTGGTCTGTTACTTAAACTGATGTGTTTACATTCACAAGTTGCGGGTTGGAAGGAAAATAATCACCAGGCATTGAAAGTGCTTACCTTAAACGGGAGTGTTAGACAATGTTGTTGTATTTTCAGTTTTTTTAGCCTTAACGTTTATTTAAATTGTATTATCAAAATTTTTCCTTTGTCAAAGCATAGGATATATTTATAGTAAACTGTTCGACATAAATAATAAAGGAATCTTTCATTAATTTGTCATGCAGAATCATTGCAAGAAAATTCTTTAAAGTTGACTTATAATTCTCTTGCAATGATTCTATATTACAAATTTCATAATAATTAATGTCAAGCCGTTTACCAAGAATACATCCTATGCTTTGTCGAAGAGAAAATTTTGATAGTACAATTTGAATAAATGTTAAGGATCGAAAACTGAAATAAAATAAAATTGTCTAACACTCCCCCTTAATATGAATAATATAGGCAGTTAGGAATAAAGTGAGCACTCGAAAAAGCCCTGCTAAAGATCTATTTCCAGCCAATTCGTATCTTTCCGCGTGTAACGGCTAACGACGGGAAAAGTCTAACCTCCTGGGACACGTCACTTTATGTTTGCGCATGTAAGATAAATTTTTCAGTCGAAAGGTACCTATATAGTTTGATAAAAAAATAAGTTTATTAATTATATAAAATACAATTACATCGCTGTCGGTTGATTTTGTTTCAGTATTGTTGTATTTAAATACCAATAAACACGGAACTATGTTATGTTATTTCGTTGCCAACCATACAAGCAGTTATGTGACTATCGGTAATGTTGAATTATATGTAGTAACAGCTAGTGATATTTTTCAAAGGTTAAATATTTAGTGTTCACTTTATTCCGAACGGCCTATACAAACATTTATCATTGTATAAAGCACAATTTTATTACAAAGGAATCAATTGTACTTCTACAAAGGAATGTTTTGGCAAATTTAATTCTAACGAATTCTTCTTTACAGAAGCTTTTTTTTTTTTTTGCACTGGATTTTCCTCTTTATTTTTTCATTATTTCCAGCCCCATCGGTAGGCAAGGTCTTTTATTGCTCTATGTTCCCGTGTAACGCTGTTTTGTTGTCAGGCCTCTAAAATGCGCTAACCGAGGTTGTCGTCAAGCTAGACTGCCTATGCGGCCGTGTGTGTCGTACATGCGAGCGACCCTCGCAAAAAAAAATGAAGCAAAAAAAGTGGAAGGGTGGTTAGGAGCACAGAAGCTCTCTCCACTCTGCGCTTTTAAACCCCGAGTGCCATCAAACCAAATAAACTGGGATTACGTATTTCCTAGACGCTCTCTCTGGGCGCCGGGACCGGCCGTCGTGGGGCATTATTAGCATGTCGTAGGCGGCTGAGCATCTCCGAACAAGCAAACGCAGTTCTGCTGTTGGAGATCGTCATTCTTTGGTTCTTTATTCGGCGTTGTATTTGTAGTGCAATTCAAGCGCGGATATAAAAACGCACGTTGGGACATGTGATTTATGGCGGGAAAAGTTGACTTTTTTGCTCTGCTTCAAAGCCGTGCGTACATGCCTGACTTTTTTTTATTTGCGTGTCCCCATTTGACAGAACCAGTGATACACAGTGTTCGATGAAAACGAAATCGACGTCTGCGGCCTGTTTTGGTTTACAAATTGTGTTTGTGCTTTACACAAATTTTCCTTGTAAACATGTTGCCATTTTTTTTATATTGCAGAAACTGCTGTAAAATTTCCACGAAATCTGTTATGTATGTACAGAAGTATTTATTCATTTCCAAGCATTTCTCGTAATTGTTACTGTTACTATTCGTAAGCGTATAAATGAATAATTTGAAAGTTAGTTCACAAAGAAATTTTTGTTTCACTACGTAAATGTTTGATATACACAATTAACAACCGTTGTTGTTAAAACTAAGTTCATGATAGCTTAGCGGAAATTATATTATTGTTTACCTACCGTAGTCGCAAGGTTATCGCGCTCATGAGTACGTACAAGGTGAGGTGGTAATTGTGAAAGTAAATTAAAACTCTAAACCGTGTCGAGTTTGTGTCGCTGTACATAAAATATATTGCACGGTTCTGTCAAGTACTTGCTAAGTTCTAAAATTTAGTGTGTGTTTGATTGTGCTGATTTTAAATTTTATTTATAGTATTATTAAAATTGAAAACATAATAACCACAGTAAATAATACTTAAAACTTAGCAAGTGTTAACAGAACTGTGCAATATATTTTTACTGTGTTGTTTTGTGCAATGTTAGAACTGAAGAGCGTGTGTTACACCTGCAGTTATATTGAAATTATACTGATATTTATTAGTATTACAATTGTCAAGTTTCCTTTTCCTTTAATTGTGCGGAAGCTACACGAGCTTGAGATAATTGTGTTTCGTAGTTTTATTTGAATGTTAGAACCTACAGTTTTGTTCAGTAGGCCTACTGTAAAATAGTATGTGTGGCATTTTATCAATTAAACATAAAGTAACTGTTTTTTTATTATTGCCAGACAAAAATGTATTTAGACACTTTATTACTGGAGAAATAATTTTTAGAGAATTGGTGAGACATACTTATAAAAACATAATGGCCTTAAAAAAAAACACGTTCACAAAGTTCTAAGTGTTTGTTCCAGTTCGAATATAAAGTCAGTTAAATTTTTTCATTAAAATTATTTCTTATTTAGTAGACTGATATGTAGTTTTAAGTGTGTAACGAAGCTTACTAAAATAGTAATGACGAAACACCGTTTCAATTGGACTATTAAATAAATGATTACAAAATCAGCTACTGCATTACCAATCGGAACACGGAATAACTTAACGTTCAATTGATTATTAGCTGTGCCGGGCACCAATCACAATGCCTGTTTTTCTATTTTAGTCAGTACACATATATAAAGCAGACACATTTACATGTAAAAAATTTAAACGAAAGACAATTTTTGTGCATTAAATGTTTTGAGATGTAGCCCATAATATTTTTAATATATTTCCGTATTTTGCTGTTCCACTCGTGATCTCTGTATAACGTATCGTTTTGTGTCCCCCCCCCCCCAAAAAAAAAAAATAGAAAAATTTTTTGCGGAAACCGTCTCTCTCTCTCTCTGTATATATATATATATATATATATATATATATATATATATATATATATATATATATATATATATACATACACATACATACACACACATACACAGACAGAGAGAGAGAGAGAGAGAGAGAGAGACGGTTTCCGCAACAAATTTTTCTGTATTTATATATATCTATATACGTATATGTGTATCTATACATACATACCATACATACAATAACATACATACGTACCATATCATACATACCATAACATACATACATACCATACACACATACACACACAAACACACTCTCTCTCAGTTATACACACACACGCACCCCAAATTTTGTGGGAGGAGTGATATAATGTATGGAGCGGCGCCGGATTGATGGGGTGGGGGAAGCTGGAGATCCCCGTGAAAACCCACCGACCGGTGGCATCGTCCGGCACGATTCCCACATGCGGAAATCCGGGGACCGGACTCGCCGGGAATTGAATCCGGATCTCCTTGGTGGGAGATGAGTGCTCTAGCCACTACGCAAACCGTCGCCCCTTTAGATACGTAATAAATATTACTGATTGTTTATGAAATCTGTGCGAAAGGAGTTAACTTTACAAGAGTAGGAATATTAAGAAACCTTATGGGCGGTGTTGGTGTTGTCAGCCTAGCTGGTACAAGCAGTTGGAAGCGACGTGGGGTTGGCTGGGCGTGGACGCGAGTTGGCGTGAGTGTCGAGGAGATGGACGAGGGTAGGTAGAGGGTGGGTTAATGGAACACTTTATGGTCGGACAAATGGAAAGGGTTAAGAGAGGAGGAGCGGCTGAAATGGCCGCTCTCCGTCCCTGCGACGCCAGTCAGTCACTCGTGGAGCTCAGCACGGCCTTGAGGTCGTTACTTCACGCCCTGTCGGTGATATACCGCAGCCTTCCTTGCCTCTCGGGGCAGTCGACCCACGTCGTTTCAGCGTCACCGTAAGTGCAGTTACATTCTTAGATTTTAAGAGCCCTGCTTAATGGATTTCATTTTCATTGTGAAACGTTTGTAACTCCCCGGATCGTGTAAATTGCTCAAAGAGAGCTATACCTCCCTTAATAAAAAAAAACAGTCGCAAGTAATGCCAAGCCAAACAAATACTATGTCTTACTAATATAAAATAACTAACCGGCCGGCTGCGGCGTTGCCCGCGTGAAATTATGTAATGTAAACAGTAACTCTGGATAAAATATGTGATGAAGGCATTTAACAGCTAGCGTACTCAATAACAGTGAACTATGATTAACTGTCTTAGCTTAGTTCGTATGATGTCATTAATTCCCATCGAAAAGTCTTGCATTGGATAGGAACCCGTAACCCCACCCCTTCCACACCACAAACTTTATACAATACCTGAGTGAATGTAAAAGGCATGCCGTGATAATTCTTTCGTACGTAGTGTCTACAGTCCAAAGATGTTTTATTTATGAGTAGGTTGGCAAAAAGAAACGACTCTTGAATTATTTCTCCGTGATCATTCTCTATTTTCGGGAGACTGTAACATTTTACTGCATTTCACCTACTTACTTTTCGAATTTCATAAAAACCTGAATTTGATTTGTAGATATTTACATAAGCTTCATTATTATCGAAAAAATCATCTCGATATCTCAACGGGTAGAAGCGGTACAGATAATTATTTTAAATCACATTATATATTTTTAACAGTTTTCAAGAACGAATTTCGAAAAATCTTGAAATTACTTTTTTTTATATTTACGTAAGATTTATTTTAAAGCAAAAACCATTTCAATATTTCCACTGGTTTAGGAGATAAGTGGGATTAATAAAAAAAACACGTTTTATTTTTTTAGCTTTCAAGGACGAATTTAGAAAAAATTGTAAAAATACTTTTTAGATATCTACTTAAGCATCATTACAAAAAAAAATCACCGCACTATCTGAAATGGTTTAGGAGAAATCACGGATTAATGGAAAAACACATTTTACGGCTTTTCACCCCCTGAATTCTCGAATTTCGCAAAATCGAAAAATTTGCGAATATGCATTTCTTTGGGAAATATTATGAAGTTAAAAATTTTATGATAGCATTCCCGGTTAATGAGATATCAAGGATTCTTTTAAAACACCTTTCACCCCCTTAATTAATTTCTAAAAAAAAACTTTCTTAGCGGGTGCCTACGGGGCAAGTGGAAGCTTCCTTCAAAATTCCATGGTTCTATGTCCAACGGTTTGGGCTGTGCGTTGATGAGTGAGTGAGTTAGTGAGTGTGTCAGGACACTTCATTTTATATATTAAGATGAATGTTTTATTTGTGTCCACCTTAAGTACATACTTAATGCTTTTTAGCTTACTTCCCGAAAGAAATATAGGCTTATGAGATTGCTCTGCTGGAGTCGCCGTTTAACATCTTTGGTAGTTCATAATATCTTGAAATGAAATTTTCTATTTATCGTTGACTTATTTCGAAACCTTCTTAGTCCTAACTATGATTTTTTTTTTCAGGGGAGACCAAAAACCTATTTAACTTTTATTATAGTGATATTTTGATTATGTAACTGGTAAACATGACTGCTATTACTCTGTACAAACGTAGTCTCTGATAGTGATTTGTTTAAGTTACAGCAAATGGCTGAAAATTAATACATATTGACTTACAAGTATTTTTAATAGACGGAAACTGAACTTTCTAGTTCTTACACTTATTCCAAAATTGAAACATTTTCAGGACGCAGTAAAAACGTTTTAACTTCCACAAGAATTACCTTTTTATGAAATGTTAGGTTGTTGTTTATGCTATTATCTATGCCAACATGCCCATTAATGCGATTTAATTTGACATGAATACAAAATTTCCAGAAATGCTACTTTCAGCCTTACGAGTTTATTAATAGAAGAAAACAGGACGTACAGATGTATTTTAATGTTACAGTCTATAGCAGAACATTCATTCATTATCAAACACAATGTCAACTTGGAAAAGTTCAAAATCATAACCAATATAGACAACTACAAGTAAAGAAAAGAACGAGAAACAGCTGGATCCTGCAGATTGGAATGCGGCCACAGCCCATATAGGAAGAGGCCTCTCCTGACTGGCCGGCACCACAACCAATGAGACGTTACCTCTTGTATGATTGGCCTGAACGCGGCTTAACCGCGAAAGCCAAGATATTAATACAACGTATGTTGAGTATATGGTACATTTACACATGATGATGATAATGTGTCTATCCAATGCAGGTGTTGCTATAGTGAAGAAAAACCTAATATTTTCTTTTTGATGTAGTTGCTGAAATACCATTCACTATAATCGTAGAGTATAATCTGTGTTACGGCCAAATTTCTTTTGCGTTTTGCGACCTAGTTACAGGTTCAGCATTGTAAAGTAATGTGACCTGGCGTTCCCAATGGCCCGGAAGATACGCTCTGTCGCATTTTAGATTTTGATTCAAGCCAAACCGATGTGAATTGGCTTAATTGCTTTAGAACTGTATACATATGCCAACGATAATTGGTAAGTAAACATAAGCGTAAGCAGTGAATAAACACCGTAACATTTCATTGAATACTTAAATAGAACTGACCTGCGTCAGAATTGGATTTTAATAAGTGAGGACTGTCACGTCATTAAATTAATATACATTTGCCATGTTGTGTACTGGACTGTAAATAATTGACCTGTGCGTCGTCATAAAGCCAAACTTTTTATTTACCACTTTTATTCTAGCCAAATTTAATCACTCCAAATACAATTACGTACATGCTAATTGAATGCGAGCGAGTCTAATTGAAATTACTGTACACACACATAATTTCATTTAAGGGAGAGAGCGAGGTGCTAAATTTTGTTTAGTGATTTTCTGCAATAACTTCTATTTTAATTTTTTTTTTTTTGTAAATGTGACTATGTTGAGGCATAAGAGATATTTGTGATGAATTTTGGAGCTCATAATAGTCTTTTATATGTTCATCTTATATGGGACTTGTAATCATTCTTGAAAGTTAACCTAATTTTGCCTTGCAATGACTGCATGACAAATTAATGAAAGAATCCATTATTATTTACGTCAAGCAGTTTATTAAGAATATATCACGTGTCTTGACCACGGTCGTAGAAGAACAGGTCTGGACACTCGCCTATCTAACAATGTATTTTGCTTGACCCCTTTGTTGTTTGGCTGTAGTTCAAGTTACCGAGAATGTCGTACTTTTTGGCGCTGTTTTCCGGGCGGTCGGACTCACACCCACTTCATTTCATTGTTAAATTTATAAAGTAAATAAAGATTGCTGGAGCCTTTTCTTAAATTTGTGAGCGAAGAAAGTATTTCATAAATTGATAAAAAATACGTTTTGATAAATTGTTTATCTTAGCGGAAAGAAAGTGGGCGGAGTTTAGTCCGACCGCCGTAACATCAGCGCCTATAAAACACAATATTCTCGGTAACTTTGTGAACTACAGCCAAACATCAAAGGGGTCAAATATCCAGGCGAGTGTCTAGACATGTTCTTCTACGGCCGTGGTCTTGACAAAGAGAAAATTTTTATAGTACGATTTGAATAACTGTTTTGGCTCGAAAAAAAAATACAACAATATTATCAAACGTTTCCCTTAAACGTACAATTCAATACATTATTTTGCACGTTTGCATCACGCATTTCATTCTGTCTCTTGCGTTAGGTGACGTAATTTGATGCAGACCATCAACCTATTTCTGTACATAAAATAACTTGTCTCTTAATAAATAATAATATTCCCTCAAAAATACATGTCTCAAATTGTATTATTTATATGAAAATTGTTTATTTAATGCTTGTAACAAAACGTGGAGGAACAGTACAACGGTAAGTATCTTGTAAAAATAATCAAGTAATATATTATTGTGTTTCATGAAACAATATTGCCCAAAATTAAAAGTATGCATTGAAAATTGGCACTACTGCGTCATAATTGAAGTTTCCGTATTACCTGGTTCTATCGTGGGATGATTTCTTGTTGATGTTGACAGTAATGAATGATGTTCCCACTAATAGCTATTGCTTGTACAGATAAAATAGAATACATTTTCCGGATACCTTATTCTGAGGAATAGTGTACAAATGCAGTAGAATTTTTTTAGTTTGCAGTCATAGGGAGAGGTACATCCATATTTATTTTGCGTATTTATAATACAGTGTTTCACTCCCCTGTACTGTTGCGAAACTACTTTAGCTATTAGTTCTCAAGGAATTATTTGTAAACCGTGTAAACCGCTAAACAATTTTTTTCGGTGATTGGCGTATTTTCACGCGCATATATATATATATATATATATATATATATATATATATATATATATATATATATATATATATATATAATGTAAAATTTGACACACCGAAATTTAAAATGATATATGTATGCATAGAGCATGTACTTTAAGCAATCGTTAATCCATTAACTGCATTATACGGGATAGATCATGCCTTGCCAGAGTATAACGTATTTGACATTAGCTAACGTTTTTTTCGGTTTCCGTGATATTATTACTTGTTCGGATTGTCGCAATTGGCACCGATAGATACTGAACGCGTTACTTTTAATAGTAACGCAAAACGTCTGGGAAGAGGAGCACCATGCAGGCTGTGTTTCACTGTCATCGTCACCGGCACGTCGCGGCATGGCTGGAAATATTCAGCAGTTGGCAATGGCCCGGCAGAGAACAACCTCGTTTATGAAACATTACTTTCGGAACACCTTTCCTGCAGCACGATTTTTGTTCGAAGTGAGGCGCCCGAGTATTTTTCCACACACCAAACAGTAACTTCCCCCTTCACTGCAGCTTTTCCTACCGCCCAGACGTGTGGCGCGAACTGTACATAATCCTTTCTTTAAATAACAGAGAATTTCACGTACATCTGAACTTCGTCCCTAGATTCCCGGAAGAGGAAAAGAAGGATTAAGAGAAGCGGTGTACTGTGTTCCACCACGGATACTCGGCGCACGTACCGGCTAGCAAACAGATGGCTTTCCGCCAAGCTAGCACTCTAATAGGCCGATTGTCCGCACTTTCCATTATGCTAATGAAGTTAACGTGAAGAACAATGTGTCAAGTATATCGTGAACAGACCCTTGAAAAAAAATGCCGTTTCTTGTAACATATATGATTGACTGATGTACATCTGACACAACTCTGTCTGCAGACCAATAACACGTATTAAATATTACAATTGCCGGATTCTTATTGGCTCAGTTAAACTCCACGTACAAGCGAAAGCCAGTAATCTGGTAAGCTGAACGTGCGTTAAAACCCAGCAAACGGTCAAGTTTTCCCGCGATAAACTATTATCAATATGTATTATTCGTAGGGACACATTCATTGCTTGACAATTTGAATATTTGCCAGACATAAAAATAACATGTCCATATATGACGTTCTTCTCTCGTTATTGTCGTGCTGCTATCAAATTGGACCATTGATAACTCTATACTGGTACAGAATATTTGTGCTTCGTATTTAAACAACTATGTAACTGTCCTCCGATTATACCAGGCGCAGACCGCTTACTCTGTTTTGCAGAATACTGTAGAACGAAATATTCTTATGATTTTTCACTACCTCGTATCATTTGGCATCGTGGTAGAGGGTTGATTTATTTAGTTAAAAAAACGTACCAATGCGTACAGTTCAAATTTGTGCGCTTCATAAACTTTTTCTTGGCATTATGTTAAAGCTTATTTCTTTTGATGGTATTGTTGTTTTGTTGAACCCTATTGCGTTTACGTGCAGCGTGGGTACTTCTGACATTGTATTTACGAAGCTTACACAATGATGAATTGATGCATGTTTGTAGCGAAGGGCTATTGTATTTACTTCAGAAAAGTAAGCGCCCACAATGAACTCACTTTTGAAACAGCGCACTTGACACTGCAACGGCAAATTAGGCTCCAGTGTTTTTTTTTTTTTTTTAATTCCCGTTTATTAATTTGGAAGTTGACGGCTCTAAGGGGGAACGCCTGGAGTATTTTTTTAGGCGAGGATGAGTGATTCGTCATTGTCTTCCGCAGTGATTGAGGATTGTTATCCGCAATGATTGAGGGTGACGAAACAAACACTACACTCAGTCCTGAACCCGAGGAATAACATTGAATGTCACCACCCCGGCCGGGAATCGAACCAGGGACTCTTACATCAAATAAGTTCTAGCAACTGTGTAATACGTACTCTCTCTTTAATTTCTTGATTGAATAAATAATCAATACCGCACGTAATTTGGGCGTAGGTTTTAATTTTCTGTTGTTGAAATTAAAACAAAATATCTGGTCGAAGCTGAGTTTCTAATGTTTGTACTGTTACATCTTCCGCAAGTTTTATATAAATCGCGCATTCTAGATATTAATATTTCGCTTTAGGCGTTGCAAACATGATACATTTTTGGCCTGACGTGTACACGAGTACACGCAGTTTTCATTCAACAAGGTCGGAAATTTTTGCGATGAGATGTTTTCATAACATGTCAGTGATTTTTTTAAAATCCCGTGCGTCTTGGGAGTTCTTCGTACCTGCAAATCACAGCCGTGTAGTGTTGCAGTATCATTGTTATGATTGGCACAGTCAGATAAGAGAAGTCTCTGCGCAACAGTACGCGCTGCCAATAACCATGAAGATAATACACGTAAGGCACTGAAACAAGTTGATGCAAAATTCTTTTTACCAAAATTCAGTGACTCTACATTTAACCTAACCCTGACAAACTCTTTTGTTAGAATAATCCTGTCAGCACCACTTTGTCCTTTTATGGGGCACACACTGGTTCTGTGAGAAGACTGCATCTGGAGGCTTACGGCCAACCCTATGCCCGTGGTCCAAGCACTGTCCCGCCACTGTATTCTAAATGGTCCACTAAAAGCTGAAGCATTTACACAAGGTTTTACACTTGCTTACACTGACAGTAAAAATATTAAAATATTTTCGTGTTTGGCTATGATCCTTTTCTAAATGCTGTGAAGACAGTGTTCGAACGTCAAGAGGATAATTAACTGCAAATTAATATTTTAAGTAACACTCTTTGTTATACCATAATAAATTTCGTAAATGTTGAGCTTATGAAAGGTAAGTAGGTAGTGTGAAGGTTATTTATCTTATCCCGTCAAATCATTTGTTTCAACGTTTTGACAATAGCTCCGAAAAGTCTGGCCGTCCTTGTGCTGGGAGAGGCGTGATGCGCGCATTGTGTCATCCTTGCCGCATCCTCGCTTCTAGTCATCGAACCTACAAAATATGATCGCCCATATGCCTTATTGTATAACTGTTTGTATGTTTTATTTTGTAACGATGTAGGAGCATGGTGCGTGTATTTTCTCGGAGCGTGGTGGTGGTCGCTGGTTACTGACTCCAGTTCCCCGTTTGTTCCAGAAGCTCACCGCGCACTGGAACTGCTGGAGGACTACCACGAGAAGTTGACCAAGCCGCAGGACAAGCAACTGAGGCTGGCCATCGAGCGAGTCATTCGAATCTTCAAGTCGCGGCTCTTCCAAGCGCTCTTAGGTGAGTTTGTTCACTTCCTTTATATAGAGAACTGGTAAATGTCTCGTAATTTTCTGACTGCAATTTGCAATCTAGATTTTTTACAATAGCATACAGCATCGCTGCTTGCAGTGGGAAAAGGTTTTGGTTATCAATTAAAACTTCCAATGTAGACTGACTAGTCACATGTAAAACAGGCTACTATGTAAATTGCATCACATAAGGGCTGGTGGCCAGTGACGTCGAAGATTGTATTAAGGATGTACAGGTAGATGAATTTAAGCCAGTTCCCAAATAAACGCAAATTTTGCTTGTCTCTACCAATAGATTTTTTCCCGTGAAACAGTGAACTAACTTGCGTAATGAGCGAATGAATATGAAACGATGTTATCATCCTATAAAACCCTAGACATCATTATGTTTAGAGACATGCAAAATTCGCGTTATCATTTGGTAGCAGAATAAACTTCACTTTCCTATACATAACAGAGCATAATATGTGATTCAATCGGCCACGAACTTTTGTGTGTTATCATTTACGTGTGTTACGTCTTTACAGAGATTGGCCTCTCTACCATGTAAGCATTCTCTGCGGCATAATTCACGACAATATCGGCCAGCGGGAGACGTCGAACGAGCCTATAGTCACTCGGAGTCTAGTCAGCTGTCAGAAAATAACGCGAATTTTGCATGTCTCTAATTATGTTATGCTCAACAGATCGCAGAGTACAATGCCAGCTTAACTGTCAGAAAAGTGTACCTATTCGTGGGGTAAACTATATACCTGTTAGTGTTTGCGTGCTGAAGCGTTCAGACATTCATTGTTCCTTCATATGTTTTGAAATTTTAAATACCGGCATGGGGTATGGGGGGGGGGGGGGGGCTGGACTGATAACCCCGGGAGGTTGCACAGGAGACCAAAAGAAAATTACCTTCCTTTTTTATTTAATATTTTCTTGTCGAGCACAGTTTTGTGAAGAAACTAGGCCTTAACAGTTTAACATGACACGCAATCACTACACAGAAAAAAGAGCGAGAGAGAGAGAGAGAGAGAGAGAGAGAGATAGGAATCTGGGAAATATTTACGGCCAAAATTGTTCCTCAAGCATTATACGTTGCGTCTTCCATTATCAGACGACACTGTCCAACTGTTATATGACGAATTAGAGACGTTAATTTTTGGTGTGTCTGGTTTCTAATTTGTCCAGTTAAAATGGAAAATAGGAGTAACGAAATAATAACGTCGGACACTTGGAACCTAGCAAAGAGTCAACTTTTCCTGTTATAACACTATCTCTCTCTCTCTCTCTCTCCCTCCCTCCCTCTCCCTCTCTTACTATCGTACTTCATTGTCTTAAAAGACTAACATTGCAGTTATACGTCGTAGTCAGTTGACAGTTGAATGTAAAAAGTAATTCTACTGCCATAAACGTAAAAGTTACACCGACAGAATAACGATGTAGTAGGAGCCGGTGTCTACAAAAACAGCGATCCACAGGAAAGTATAAATATATTAGAATAAGAAAAAAATGTTTGTTTTCCTGTCTTCTGTACACTTCTGTAATTTTTTATTTACTTTCTCGTCCTGTATAAATAGATTACAGAGTTGATGTGTATATGAACATCACTTACAATTATGCTGATTTTCTTGATTCTTTGATTGATGTACAGAACGAGATGGCGTAGTGGTAAAGCACTGCACGTGTATTTTGGAAGACCCGGATTCGATTCCCGATCTGGTCATCGTATATAATATTAAATCGTTCAAGACGAATCCAGATGCGGTTCCTTAACACATGCCGTGGTCAATTCTTCCTCCATTCCTGAGTTTCTCTGCTGCTGGTACCGTCGCTAATATTTGTGATCGTTAGACCTGTAGGCTACCCTCCGAGATTATCGGCGTACTCAAGAGATTTTCCCGGGGGGGGGGGGCGGCTATGCCAGTTCTACGACCTCGTCAGTTGACAGAATTGTTCTTCCTCTCCCCACTACGCTTGGGGTTGTGCGAGACGTAGACACATGTTGGATGCCATGCCCAATGGGGAGGTTGCTTCTTTTTTTTCTATTCTTTGGGAGTGCGCGCACACGCACAACGTCTCTGTACAACAATAGCAATAAAATGTAGTTCCCTAACCTAACGAAACCGTCATTCTGATATGCGAACAGATTTTTTTTTCTTTTATTCTTACTTAAACTTACCTATACTGCCACACCGGACGGGGAACGGTTGGAGAGGGGGCTCTGTCAGTTCTACGGCCTAGTCAGTTGACAGAACTTTTTTTCCTCCCGTTGTAGAGGTCGTGGGCAGAGTGGTTAATGGAGGGAATAAGGGGAAGCTTAGGGGAAGTGAAAAGATTCAACATCTAGGTCTTTAGCGGTTGTGAGGGGTGACATGATGTGCGTAAGGAGCAACGTCGGAATGAGGGGGCGCGGGAAACGGGAGATTTCCAAGAAAATTTGCTGACCAGCGGCATTCCCACTTGCGAAAATGCGGGGACCGACCCCGCCTGGAATAGAGTCCGGATCGCCTTAGTGAAAGGTCATTGCTCTAGCCACTGTGCCAATGGCGGCCCCAAGCGACGGGGAAACGTTCCGTGAAATGACGAGGTCGTAGAAGTGACCGTCTCCGCGTTATGTTCATTTGATGTTCGCTGGCACAGTAATATAACATGAATGGGGCTGCATCTAGTTGAATATAGCACTATCCAAGTTGTGTCAAGTAAGGCACTAGGCAAGTTGTACGAACCTACACTTGTTTGAGTCTTAGTTGTGCCCAAAATAAAACTGCTAATTTCTGTCGCTGTCGATGAACTATCTATACCTACCAATTCGTTTGGTGTAACAACGGCTCGTTACCGCTTTACTTTTGAACTTACTACTCTGTGATCCTATACTAACATAGTTATAATTGTGCCTCATATGTCTGTGAACAAAATACTGCGCACTTCGTGTATTTATACACACTGTAATTAATATTGGCTTCACATTATCTTCCACTTAATCTTATTGTCCTGTCTGGACAATTTACTAGATTGGCATTTTACTTTTTTTCCTCCTAAACAGAAAACTTTTCCTTTTATAGAGAAAATTGTAAGTAGGTAGGTATTACTAATGCAAGCTTGTTCTTTTTCTTTGTTAGATGTGTTAGGAGATACATTTTCCTTCGTACTGAATAATAGCGTTGTGACGGCACCAACAGTAACAAAATTTCTTTGTTGCTCTAGCAATAAGTTATAAGTAATTGTGAGTTGGGTATTTACATTAAAGCTTTAATAATTTTCACGAGGAAAAATGTGCCCGTTGTACCTTACAATATTAATTTTACTGCATGGGTTGAGTTTTGCAAAATGAACGTACGCCTGTCTTCGTTTTATTTTCATTTTGGAGCAGTTATATTACGGATGTGTTATCTTTGTGCAAACACGTCTGTTTCGTTGGAGTCTCTCAAAAATGAATGAAAAGAATAATTCATATGCAATATTTAAATTTCCATACAACCGACGCTTTGAAGTTTAGACCTTCAGTTAAGTGACGTAGTTGAAATTTATATGGCGTAGTTATAAAAAACGTTCATGTAGCCATACATTCAACATCACAGACAAATCTGTATTGCAAATTAAAAAATATGGCCTTTTTTTTGTTAGCTTTTAAAAATATAAACAAGGTTTTTCTGTGGCCGTTTCAATCCATCGTTTTATAACGAAACTTTCTGTAAACAACCCGATTTTTTATAAGTTCCAAAGTGTTAACTTTAAATTATATTAATTTTTTATTCTCAGATGTAATAGATTTAAAGCGGAGGGCTTTCCAAAAACGTAGGTTAACCAATTGTCCTGTGAATTCTGAAAGCATAGTATGTTTCTATAAACTTGAAAAAAGAACAATTTATTGTGCGTAGAAAGTAAACTATTTATACGAGGAAGTATCTGACTGATAACATGTTCACAACCCTAGATTTTTTGATCTACGTAATTTTGAGTATAAGTTAAAAAATATTGAATATACAATAGAAGGAATAGTTCGTAGGTTTCGCTTGTATTTTTACGTGCGTGCTATTGATACGTCTGTACAAAGATGTTTGTAGACTACATTTTTTTAACAATGTGTATCACCAAAATAACTTGAAACGTATTTATTCTGTATTAATTAGTTGTTAATCATTAACAACAGGTACTAACGCCATTCAATTCTTAAAATAAGCCTTCCTATTTGTTTCTTTCGTTTTAAAACGTAAAGCACATAAGGAAATTAGTTTTATTTTTCAGAGAAAATTTTTGTGACATTTTGACGGTTATTTATGAGACAATTTAAATTAAATTGCAATAAAATTGTGATCGTAGTAACTTTATTATTTTTTTTTTTTGCAAATACATGCTGCAAACGACACGAAAGTTCGTGTGTGAAAAGATGTCAGACACGATAAATACAAACTACGCACACATAAACATGTGTATTGTAGTATCTTTACACAATCTGCCATATGCAACAAAATTTGTTAAGTCAACTCTTAGTTTAATAATAATTTTTGGCGTAGGGAAAATTAAGTGTGACAGTTAGGAAAGAGTGTGAATTTATAAAAACGCTTGTATAATTATAGACGAGTAATGCATTTTGTCGTTGACATTATTAAATTGAATGAGTGAAATTCCGATAGTTTGATGTGCCGTATGAAGTTGGTTTGTTAGGACTTCCTAAATCGGCAGTCTACGTGTAGCCTACTTGATCACGGGAACAGATACGAGTTCCCTAAATGTCGCATGTGTTTTCGTCAAAGGAAGCATGCTATTTTCCTCTGTTATTCTTTTTGATACAGTCGATGTGCAAGATTAATTATTCCTCATGTATTTCGTCCAGTTTTGCCGTCCTTTACACATACCTTCCTTATTGTTTATTGCCAATCTTTCTTATTACCTGGTCGTGCATGAAATTTTTTTCGGAATTGTGTGTTTGTTTCATAGTAGAGCATATTGGATTGTTTATTTCGTATGTAAGTTCTGTTTGTCTTGTCCTAATTTGTTTAACCGTGGCTTTCATGCGGATTTCAACGTTCTTGTGTGATCATTTGTCCTGTAATTTGAATTTGTTCGTTCGTATCAATTTTGTTAGAGCTTAATGTGCCGGTGGAAAAGTAAAATTCCTATTTATGTATCACTGAATTGTATACATATGTACGTAATAATTTTGTGTCTAATGTAATACGATAAAGCTGAATTTTGTATAAGGTTTTTAGCATTTTTCGCAGGGAGTAAAATTTATTTATGTGGAGTAAAAGTTGTTTATGATTCTAAATAAATCAACGTATAAATTTACAGAAATGTTTACCGTTATTTTAATATTATAAACCATGAAATATGAATCTGCATTTTACGTTTTTTATATTTATTTATGTATTATTGTTTATTTGCGGCTTTCAGGCGCAGTTAAGACACATTTGCCCTGTCTCCCGCTGGGCCCATTACATCTGCTTACTCTTTTACAGACATAGCCATACATAAAAAAAATATACACCTACACTTAAATCTATTGAGAACAATACATCACAAAATATTTCTACATACAGTATGTCAGAAAAATAGTGAAGGTATTAACTAAACAGGTTAACTGACAAGTAAGATGTTCTTTAGTGTTTAATAATTTTGTTTGGAAGAAAGGTGTCTAAAAATTTCAGTATTCATAACTGTGCTATAGCTGAAGGTAAATAGAATACATTTATCTATAATCATAATTCTCACAATTTCTCGTCAGATTAAGTAAGCTTAAGCGCAAAATCGGATAATAATGTTGGGCAAAGCGTATCTGTAATAATAGAATAATTAAATTTCCTTTTTAAGATACCTGAACTTTATTCGTAGCTTCATGCATATAATATTTTTAATTTGGATACATATGCATTGTACTTTCGTTAAGACCCGGACTCGATTCCCGGCTGGAACAGTTTTTTTTCTGTTTTCCCTAGATTCTTAAAATAGCTTATGGTGAATTCCGAGATTATTCATTAAAATAGACCATGGCCGATTCCTCTCCCCATGCCTGTCGTGTAAAGTTTGGTTAACCATCTCTGATGATCTCGCTGTCAACGAGACGGAAAACCCACGTTGAAAAAACATGTATATGACGAGGTGTCATAACATCTTCATTCGTGAGTTGGCCCGAGATGTTAAGAGAGACTGCCTGTGACGGAACTGTATGCCGAATGCTGCACGGGGGCCATCCATCATATGTGAACTTAATCATGCGCACGGCTGATTCAGGTCCAGGTCGCGGGATGCTGCACTACTTCCCCCTCCTCTCGTTGCCGGGGCCATCAGTCATCTCCTCGCCGCCGCCGGAGCTGGTTGCGAACCCATCATGCCGACAGGGCGAAATGAGGTGTTGGTAGCTACAAACGCGCGTGCACAGGCAGGGGACGTGCTGTCAAGCTTCCCCTCCTTCCCCGTAACGATACGCCACTTGCATAGTTGTCTCTGATAGAAGCCCGCAGCCTTCGATCTGGGAATCCTGCCAACTAGGGTCGCTTTAATAGCGCTTTGAGCTCGCCTACGGCAATGGCTTGCCCTGATTCGTTGGTATGTCCTCGGTCGTAGGAGAGAAAAACGCTAAGGTTGCCGCCTTAAGGTGAACGTGTTGTGCGCGTTCGAGGCTTACAAGCACATGCAGATGTCTTCTTGCCGACGAATTGACCTATGAGTAGAGACATGCAAAAGTCGCGTTATTTTGTGACAGTTGACTAAACTCCAAGAGACTACGGGCTCGTTCGACGTCTCCCGCTGGCCGATATTGTCTTGACTTGCCGCGGAGAATGCTTACACGATAGAGAGGCCAATCTCTGTAAAGACGTAACACACGTAAACGACATTACGTAAAAGTTCGTGGCCAATAGAATCGCATATTATGCTCTGTTATGTATAGGAAAGTGAAGTTTTTACTATAGCGCATTCTGACAAATCTAGGCGGACTGCGTGGTTTAAACAACAAGAAGAGACATAACAGATTACTATCAGAGACAAAAATACAGTTTGTGTAAATCTATGTAATGATTATTTCTACGCATTGTGTGCAATATGACACGATTAGCATAAAACAAATAAGTTCGTAAAAGTTGCAATTATAGCGTTCCGTTTGCGATGAAACCTAGGCAGCTGTATAGTGATTTTTGCTGTTACACTGCCTGTGGCAACGGCAGTAGCCAATAGGCGAGTTCAAGGTGCCCGTGATTGGCTGATTATTCGAGGGGGGTGGGGAGGGTTTGCGAAATTTGCCAAGAAATGACAGCACAGCAGACTGCTACTCTTAGGGTCACTAACAAGTAACGTAACAAGCAGTTATTGGAGGGAAAATTTGATTTTTAATAGAAAATAACCTACTACTTTGTTACATTATTTTCGCGACTCGCGCAACAGGACGCCTGATCGCCGGTCTGTAACAGCGAGGTTTTGTTAAACGCATTCAAGTTTAGACCGGTAGGTTCACTTTTTGAACGTCAGGGAACTTCATTCGGCTGACTTTTTAAACCGTAAAGGATTATTCTATACCGGATTTGAAACAATGAAATGAATTCGTTGTAAGTTATCGTCTCTCTAAAATTTTAATTAGATTCACTTAAACTCAAACCTTTAACTAGAACGTCGGTGTGTGAGCACTACCTTGCGGTCGTCACTCCTCTCAAATCAGCTCCTTTGAAATCTTGGTTATTAATTACAAAATCCATAAAATTTCCCAAGCCAGCATTTACGTAACTGAGTTCACTAAATTTTATTAGTTTTTGTTAAATCGGTGTAGTTCCAATATAAGCAATAATGACTGGTGGGCGGTGGCTAACCAAAACATGTACGGTTACGTCATGCGCATGTTAGCCAGTAAGAACGTTTTTCCTATGTTTACGGCGTCGTTTGGAAATATGGCATTTGAAGCTCGAAGATTTGAATATTAAAATGCTCGAATACGTAGTTGCATTTGGCGCGGAAATAATTCGGACGAATCAAGTAAATATTAAGTATTTTTTTATGCACCATCCCTATTATTGCTAATTGACACTTGCGTTTGACACTAAAACTTACGCACAGAGGTAGAACTGTAAGCTATAGCCAATTTTATCGCGAAAACTTCTTCTTGTGGTCTGAGTGAAGGCAGGTTGGATTGAATGCGAGGTCCTTAATTTTAAAAGCATTATTTATTCTCGAAATGAGCGGTTTTATTTTTTTGCTTCTATGGTCGGGGAAGGTGATTTATGTAGTTGTTTTGATTCGATTGTGTTCGTTCGTTCTTGTTCCTACAAGCCTGCGCGTTAAAGTTCCTTCGAGTCACTAATGGATTAGCTTCCGATATTACTGGGCTTAAATCGAAGCTCCTTATACCTCTGTTTACTACGAACAATTTCCGACGATGCACCAGCCATCAGTCAGCTGTTTTCTCAACTAGGTTTAATCTATTCTCCGGTTTTTTTTATTTAGAACCTGCTCCTCAGAAGAAGCGAGAAAGGGATTTATAGATAGAGACAGAGAGAGAAAGAATGAGAACGAAAATATGAGAGTAAGAAAGGTTATTGTAATTTATTTCGTTTTGAAGTTTTTTTTTTACCGTTGGTAGTTTCCTCGGTAAATTGATGCGGCGTTTATTGTTGTCTCAGTCTAAATTTAAAATATTAAATATCTTTGTCTTAACAGTACAGAAACCTGACTGTGTTTGTTGTTTATCAGTACTGGGCTCCCCTTAAATATTATATATTATTTTCATTTTCTCTTACGTGTTTTGCTGTAAGCATTAAAAAAGTTCTAAGCACGCGTAACTTAGTACCTACTTTTGCATTATATAGTCTCCCTTTAAGAGAGAATTTGAATGAAATGGCTACATCTTTCGGACACCTATGAATAACACTCATTTTACTTGGTTTAAAGGAGTTCCCGGAACTACACCTGAAATACGCGATTGCAGTGTCGTTATAGTGAAAACGGTATAGCTAATGCACTGTTTACTAAACACAATTTACCCTCAGAAAAATATTCCTCTACATTTTTATGTATGCTTTTAACTTAACCGCAGTAATCCCTAACTTTATGAATATTGACAGCGATTTAATTAAAGCTAGTTTTAAGTACTATGATACAATTAGTTGCTAGTAGTTTTTTTAATTTGTTTAGAGTTCTCTAAAGGAATAATCGGCTTTGCGTTGAATTAGTTATTTTACATAATTTAAGCTTATAGGTTGTTCACTATGAACTGAGCACTCAGCAGAACTTGTAATTAATTAGAAATATGTTTTATTGTGCCGATATATGTTAACTTTTGAGAGTGATGAAACGTTTACACATGGAAGGTTTCATATTAAACATTGTAAAGTTGGCTGCAAAACGGCTGAAAGAAAGCTTTATGCAGAGCTCACTTTACCGTGAACGACATGTAATCTGGTCTTATATACTATTGATAAAAACCATCGCGATTTTAAATTTTACGTATGGCTGGTAGTTGCCAAAGTAGAGGTCTTACTGAGAAAGCTAAACGATAGCCTCAAATGTTCACAGTTCAGAATTAACTGTATTTATGTTTGAAGCTAGTACGTTGTCCTAACTCATATTTAATGTGGTAGCCTGCCCAAGCCTTCAAGTGTCCTGCAGATCTCCAGTTGACATTAGTTCATTCGAAAATTACTCAACGTACATAAAAGTTGTCTACTTAGGAATAGTAGTCAAAAACCGTTACGCCTTTATTAATCTTTAAAACTTGTTTTCTCGCTGCATAATATAGCGAAAATGGGTGTTTTTGTGGTCCTTTTAAGGTATAAAAATCTTGGTGCAAAATCTTTCAAAGGGCATAGGTGAGTTGACGGCTAGAAGATTGCACCCCAATTCAATGACTTGTGCCTAGAGGCTAAGGGAAGGGGTAACGTGCGTCTAGTGACGTCCTTACTGCGTCTCACACTTTTTGGCCTCAAACACGCAAACATTATGTCCATCGAGGCGGCCAGCATAAGCCCACGAGTGTTGAAACATCTCGAATATGCAATTTGCAATCAAACAACAAAAACACTCGTCGCAGTATTATACTATCTACATATTTACATATTTGTCTCGACAAGTGTAACATAGCGTTTGCTATGTTAAAGGCTTTAGTAAATTTTCATTGTTTTGTTGATATGCTTGCTTCCAAGGCATACAGCGGTGATGTCTTTGGCTTAAAGTATTCATGTTATAAATTATTTTTGTTTATTTAGTATAATCTATGTATTAAATGAGTGTTTGTTCTTTGCACTTTGCACCAGAGCTTCCATGACC
>PNEQ01039702.1:8402-39775 GCA_003012365.1 Medauroidea extradentata | reverse complement strand
TTTCAGGGCACACGTAATTTGGAATTTCCACTGTGGATAATTCCGTCCATCAAATTTGTTGATGCTTGCAATGTCCAAGCGATCCGCCATCTTCAAGGGTCGCAGAGCACAAAACACACTCTACCTGGTAGTTTAACTGTCCACTTATCAAATTCGCGTCTTCAATACCAGGTGTCTTACACGTCTGGGCCCATAACCTTTTAAATAAAACGACCAGTTTAACGCCTAACACATAAGCACATCTTTAATCTTTATCCCATATTACAATCCCATCTTGCACACAGCTTTACAACACGTTCACACTACTCTACCTTCTTTTGTCACATCCACTTTTTACTTTCTACCAACATAACAGAATTGTCATCCAACAAGTGTTCATCCACGAACATAGATTTTCATGTATTCAAACGTCACTATATGATTTTAACAGCTGTCCAAGCAATGTGACATATGTCAATATTTACACCTATCAGTTTTATAAAGAAATGAGAAATCTGTTCTTTGACATTAAATTTTTTAACTACATGTTTGCTGAACACATGTATTTTACACCTTATTAAATTATTATATTCATGCTTAAAGAAAATTTTTGGTCCAAATACATGAAACCTATATTTGGCAACATCATTTTACTACAAATTGCTAAATGAGAGGTCATGAAAATAGAATGAAAATAAAAATTTGGCCATAAACGTGCCTAAGCCCGTTCCCCAGGTTTATACAATTAAATAATTAGGTAAACTGTACTTACAGATACTTTAGAACTGTATTCTGCTGCCGATGCCAAAAATGTCTGCAGTCTTTTTGGCTACCGAGCATGATTCAATTTCACCTCTCGGTAATTTCTCATGATTATTTTGCGAAACATAGAGATAGTCCTTGTGACGCTGCCTATTCTTTGCATGGTTAATTTTCATTGTTTTTCACTTTTCAGTAACCACAGCCATACACGTACACGAACAATCAGAACAATGGGGGCAGAGAATAAATAAGTATAGTAACAGAATGACAAGACGTGGTTTTTATTGCACTTGTTTTTTCTTTGGATTGTCATGGTCTTGGAGTTTGTAGAAGTTTGGTTAGACTGCAGTTTAGTAGAACCTAATCTCTGAAGAAACTGACGTAAATAACATCACATTTATCATTTCTAAATATGTAAATGAGATACAGACAATTCACAGTATTTCTTCAAATATAAGTGGTTGTTTTAACCAGTGTCTCAAATCCCATATGGCTTTGTTTACTGTCATGTACGTCCCGAGAACTGGTATAATAACAATGGTTAAAAAGTTCCATTATTCACAGTATTTCTTCAAATATAAGTGGTTGTTTTAACCAGTGTCTCAAATCCCATATGGCTTTGTTTACTGTCATGTACGTCCCGAGAACTGGTATAATAACAATGGTTAAAAAGTTCCATTATGTTGTTTCTAATAGAGTTTTTATCTTACGTGAGCCTCGAACTGTCATGTTTACCATTTTTAAATATTTAGTTAATATTCAAGCTAATTACAATATCTCAAGCACTACAAGAGGTTACATAAACTAATGTATCTAATCCATGTGGTATTGTTTATATTCCGATACGCCGCAAGAGCTGAACTGGAAGGAAAATGTGTCCTGTTACCTGGGGCATTGTGTGAACTTTGGCAACCATGTTGGCTACATGATGCCATTCTTCATTAAATGTGAAATTGAAAAAGCCATTTAAATATAAAGTTAATATCTTAAAGCATTTATTATGTTGCAAAAATTACTGTAAAATATTAATGTAATAGTGAAACCCTGTTAAGAAGTTCCCTTTTAAGAAGTTGTTCTCCTTAATAAGTCTAATTATTCTTACAATGTCGATGTATACAATAGTAATTTTACCCTTTTACAAAGTTTTCCCCGCTAAGAAGCTTAAATTTTTCAGTTCCGTCAGAAACTTCTTAACAGGGTTTTACTATATAAGTTAGCACAATATATTTACATTATATCAATAATACATTCGATACTGTCTTATGTCTTCTTACCAATCATGCAGCCCTGAAATACAGGGTGTTCAAAAGGTGACGCAACCTTATGGGGAAACCTGTAGGCTACAATAGGTGTTGAAAGTGGTCACCATAATGAAATTCACATAGTTGAATATGGTACTATGCTACTAAAGACATGCTGTAGCATTTGTTGTGTAATTGCGGCGGCAGATTGTTCAATTTCGGCCTGAAGTCATGAATGGTGTGCGGATGATTGATATAAGCAGCATCCTTTAGGTACCCCCACAAGAAAAAGTCTGGATGGAATAAATCAGGAGACTGAGGAGGCCACAACCCCTTTGAAATCAATTGTAAAAAGGAGTCATATTTTCTCACAAGGTTGCACCACCTTTTGAATATCCTACTACGAGTAGCTAAAAGTACGGGCTTCGACCTCAGTATTTAGGACCATTACATTGGTTACATCTGCTGTCAAAATAGTACAACTTTATCCTGAATCCAGAGTAAAATTAAGAAAGAATGTGCATTGCATATCTGTTAATTGAGGTTAACATTTAGAGCTAGTGACAAAAAGTTGATTCAGTACCAAGTACTTGTGTTAAAACAAGTCTTCAGAAAAGCAATTACTGCAGGGGATGTTAAAATTGTATATTATTTTTAAGACAATGCAGTCAGTTGTTACGTTGTATATATAAACCTCAATGGAACTCAGATTCTTGCAGTCTGTCTCTATGCAGTTTATATTAACAAGTGGTAACAAAAACTAATGAATGACATTTCACTGTGTTTAAAATAAACACTGTTTGTCAAATAGTGGTGAGTTGTCTGAATAATCCTTGTCTTATTTTACCGTTTTTTTTTTACAGCAGAGTCAGGCTGGATTCCATTCATAGAGAGAAATGATCTTCTGATATGGAGGAAACTCTATAACGGATTATATGCCTATAAATGTGAGTGTATTGTTAAATTTAATTCTTTAAGTTTATTATGGCTATGCCAAAAATTGTTTGAATATACACATATAATGCATACCATCTTGTATATTTCCACAAAATAAATTATACTAATAGGCCTACAGTGTTTCCGAAATATTATGCTGTGGTATCTTACTATCATAACCAGCTACCCTGAGATAAGGGGAAGTGGGAGTTTGCCACTGGCAAAATACGGTATTAAATATTACCTGAAATGTCACATAATCCACATGGTGCTAGAATAAAACCATTACATCATACGTCAATTATTTTTATTTTATTTATTGTTCTTTCCATAACAACCCAATCACTGTTAAATTGTCTTTAATTCTGACTTGGGCAGTATGGAAAATGTCTGATACCCGGAGGGTACAGTTAACCAAAAATGTTTGGGAACCACTGTGTTACTGTTCTTGAATTTGTAGTGAAACACACATTGGTTGTTATTGGCAAGTAAACCAAGTTGCTTGCTTTCTTGTAATGCTTTTGTATTTTGTCCTACACTATGCAACTTTACTGTTTATTTTTTATGGCCATTGAGAAATTCACTTACTATACTGTCATCCGGAACAACTTCAGTATTACTGATACATCTGTATATCTATTTAGCTACAGTATATAAAAAAACATGACTGTGAGCATATCTCTTAACCATAAAACAAAAGTGAAGATTGTGGAGACAATGTTTTTTGCCAAGTGTTGTTTGTTAAATAACGGTTGAATAAATGTGTGTAATCTTCAGTAGGAAATATTTTAAATACCATTTTAAAACTACAGGATGTCCAAACCGAAATGCCCTAATTTCAACCTGTTCGCAATGATATAAAAATACAGGAATGGTAATTGTGTTTACTTATGTAGGACATTTTAAGTCTCAATTTTCTTTTAAAAAAATCATAACACTTCCACATGAGCTTTTTTGGTGACATGGAGGATATTAAGCGGGTATTCAAGTTCTGCCCACGTCCACGCCAACATGTCTGGAGTGATGACAGCAATGGACTCCACAGTTCATGCACGGAGGTCCCGAAGGTTCCGTACTGCAGTGACGTACACCCTGTCCTTCACGTAGCCTCACAAAAAAAATCCAGGGGTGTACCAGGGAACATGGAGGCCACTGAATGGGGCCATCTAGTACAACCGAACAACCAATGGGGTGGGGCACAATCTTGTTGAAACAAGAGATTTGGTTGGAGGTGAACAACCTGGGGAAAGACATACTACTCCATCATGTCCAGGTATTTCGTCCAAGTGATTGTATTATCTGCAAAAAAAACTGGTACGATGATCATGGTGCACATGAGGCTTCGACAAACATTTACCTTTCAGCTGTCTCGCGCAAATGTTCCATGGTGGAATGAGGGTGCTCCGACCCCCAAATGCGAACATTAAGCCTATTGATGGCTCTCAAGATGTAGAAGGTTGCCACGTCTGAAAACATGATGCATGACAGGAAAGCAGGGTCCTTGTCTAGCATATCACGTGCAAAGTCATATCTTTGCGGTTTATCCTCTGGTTTCAGAGCCTGCGTGATCTGCACCTTTTATGTGTGTATCCTGATGGATGGTTGTTTGCACGTTTGAAGTTATAGTGAGACTCAACGAATTGACTTCCGTGGACTTCATTGGAACACTTCAATATTTTCAACCTGTTCATCGGAGACACGCTGGCCTGTTCCATGTCTTTTATCTACGCTTTCAGTGTTCAGAAACTGTGTATGCCATGCATTTATCCTCTTGGCATTGAGCACAGCTTTGTTGTAAACGCATCAAATTTCCCGTTGCAGCTTAGTTATGGGCTTGAACTCAGTGAACCACAGAACAGCTTGAGCCTTTTCCTGAATAGACACCATTTTGTTGGCGGGCTGTAACCATCACCACAATGCTCCACACTATGGCTATGCAAAATTCTGGCATTAATTTGATAACTTCATGGACCCAACGAGCATGTCTGACCTACAACAAACATGTTATTTCTATTTTTGAATGGCCACTCAAATTAGGGCACTTTGGTTTGGATATCCTGTATAACTGATAAAGAACTGCAGTAGTTTAAATGTTAACAAAACCGTGTTATACTGTATTTGACAACATACATATTTTTGGCCTTCAAAAATTGATCTTATATGAAGGTGTGAAAATTTTTGGTAACCTAAAAATTGTTTGAAAGTTAAACTGTAAGCTGTGGAGTTGTAAAATTGTTTCAAGAATTGTGTTTTCAGTCATAAATGAAAGCAACTGCTTTGTTTTTTTTTTTTTTTTGTCAAATTTACAGTACAAATTTTTGCGTGTGTCATATTCGTTGCCTCACAGCGAATTTTGCATTGTTTGATGATCAATGCAACTGGAGTGCGTGCCTAGATCCTTTGTCTCACCAGCACATTATTCTCGGGCAGAGAAGAGGATGATCTAGGTACTGCGTGCCTAGATCCTTTGTTTCGCCAGCACGAAACTCTCGGGCGAAGAAAATGAGGATTTAGGTACCATACCATACGTGCATGTGTCTAGTGCTTGGCTGGCAAATGACAACAGCGCACAGGAATGCAATGACCCTGCAAGCAGCTGCTGCAGCCCTGCATTGCCATGTAGCACACAGCAGCTGGCAACTGATGATGTCGCGGCAGTGCCGGCCGCATGTTACCGCTGCCGTGCATTTCCTTGGCTCTCTTGGGTGCCGGAGGGCAGTAGTGGCCCGTGTTATTGGTTTATGTCTCTCCTATGATGTTTATATAACTGTAATAAATACATTGAAAATATTTGTGTTTTTGGCAAAGGAAAAAAATTAATTTTTCTGCCAGAAATTTCAAAATTAATAATTTACTTTTTTCAAGATTTTGTACCTTCAAAACCATTACTCATCTTATTTGCGGGGTCGTCCTATATGCTGGCAAATACAGTATGTTACATCAAACCCTAATTATAGATTTTGTTTCCAAAAATTTCAGTATTCTGTAAGTCCTATGTTTGTGTTGTAGCATTAGTAAAAACTGCTTACACAAATATACACTCACACGCATCCACTTACACACACACACAGATGCACATTCATACTGTACATACATTTTAGAAAAAGTGTCTGGAAATTTTACTTTTTGGTTAGATTTACTTTGGTCTGTGGTGGACATTGTTGTGCTTTGTGGGCTGTAAGTTTACAATTTACTAGTGGGTGTGGTAGATGTTGTACTGTTATTGTTGGGTGATGCTGACTGCTGAGACAACAAAAGAGTGGTGATTTCTTGTATTTTTGAGTTTTTATTTGCTCATACATGTGATCTATGAGCAGCAGACACACTCTCTTCTACCAGAGACTAAGGACTTTAACTTGCAGGCAGTATACTTCAACTGCAAGTTTAAAGTTGCTGTAACCAGCTTGTTATGCAATAAATAATAAAGGCTTCAGGGTTTATCAGTTGTATCTGTCACTCTAAGCTGAATTGGGCAGGAGATGCTGGCTCACTGGCCACCACTCATGTCCTCAAAGCACCGGCAGATTAAACTAATAGATTTGTGTGAGAACTTGAGACAGGTAGTATATTTAATGAAGCATCCCAATGTTACTGACACTATTCACTCATCACTAGCACAGAATAAACAAGTAAAAAAAGTGAAGAGGCATAGTTTTTATTGAACATGTGCTCTGTTTGTGTTGTAATGGTGTCATTGTTGGCGGAGATTTGACTATTCTGAAATTATAGTGTGGATTTCACAATTTGTGAGGAAATTGACACTAAGTCATATCGCATTTACCAATTGTAAATATAAAATTTAAAATTGGTACATAAAGAAGTTCAGTATTTTTAGATATGGGTAAGTATTCATACAGGTTGTTCACATAAAACACAGACAAACTCCGGCAGGGATTCCTTGTGAAAAATAAAGCAGTAAATATGCAGGATACTTTGTACATAATCATGATATCAAAGGAGTAATTTGACTTTGAAAATCAAATTTTAAAACTTTGATTTCCCCATATACCAAACAGTGATTGATGCAAACCAACAAAACTCAGGCTATAACTTCAAGACAATAAGAGCGAAAAACCAACAGTAAACGCTAGTTGATACATTCCACCCTTACAAAAATAAAAGAGGTGGCCTCCATTAAATTGCTGACAACTTTTTTAGCGTCATAATAATCCAATATTTAAGGGTGAATTGTTGGGAAATGTGACCTTAGCAATAAAAAAGGTCCTCTTGTAACGACTGTCTAGGACGCATAGTTTTCGTAAAAAACGCACGTGAAGTTTTGGTGTGGTGAAACAGAGCCTAGCGTGTAGTCAACACTGCGTACATGAGTGTCTGGTTTATTCCGCAGCGCCGTACAGACAATGGTGGACAGTCACTGTAAATATCACGTACCGTAGCTTAAATAGCTCACATAACCGTAACCAACACTTTGTTCCTAGCTTAATTTGTGTTTTTTGGAAAAGAAAAAAAAAAATAATAATTAGTGTGCAAGCGAAACAATATGAGTATTTTATTATGTTCGTTAAACTGTTCAATAAAGCTCCAACGTCACACAAAGCATTTGCATGTCCGTGTGAGCACAAATGGTAGTCTACAATAGTGGAGATGGGTGTGGCACTCTCTTCTTGAATATGTGTTATCAATTTATGTTAAAATGTGTTTGTTATCATGTGCCATTATTTCTTCCAGTATTAAACACACACATCATTAAAATAAATTGGTTCAGAGTAGAGTTTTAGCCTTAAATGTCACTTAATAGTTAACGACTGTTCATATTAGATAACAAAACTGTTTACTGCAATAAACAGTTACGATGTGTAAAATAACACAGTACTGCACTGCTTGTGTAACAATGATGCTGCATTTGTTTTCACATGCTTGAGTGGTAACTGACATGTAGGAAATCTGCATTTATGATCAGATGGATACAAATCTAGGGTCGAGGGATAGGGAAGGTAGGGAGAAGGCTTTTGACGTATCACTACTGACATGAAATCACGTAACTGATATACGATTGTAATGTAAAGAATATTTTGGAACCTAACATTTGACTACAAGTTTACAGCAGGGCTGTTTCGGTACTGATAAATCCAAACAGTTCACACCTTTTGCAGTGGAAGAGCTTAAAATTCCAAATTTTTTCTTCTCTCTTTGCATGTTGCACAAATTTCAACATAACTTTCTGGTAGAGAAAAGCGCACGTAGGAATGTCACAGCCATGAGTACTTAACAAATTTTAATGACTTTGTGGCTGTTAGTTCATCTATTCCTGACATCAGTTGTAAACCAAATTTGCATGACGTAATGCACAATACCAAAAAGTAAACCATATCCTTCATCACACGCCCGCATATGTTTAAGTCACTGACTACTTTTTGGTTCATAGATTTTTAGTCATCCTTAAAGTAAGCAAAGCCGAAAACAATAAAAATTACGACAATTAGAATTTTCTTTGACCAAGTGTTTTGAAAATTAAGTTTTTAATTTCTTTCACCTGCAATGATGTTATTTTTCCGTATCAATGTAGTATCAGTATTGTTATCAGCAATATCTAAGAGTGCCTGAAAACAATATCTGCTCCCCTGCACATAACAGTAATGCCAGAATTACACAAACTATTTAAATGTCTAACTTCGTGTATTGTACCCAAGATATGTTTATTTCACTTGCACATTTATCTTTTTTAACGCACATACACAAATTAAGCTACGAACAAAGTGTTGGTTACGGTTATGTGAGCTATTTAAGCTACGGTACGTGATATTTACAGTGAATGTCCACCATTGTCTGTGCGGCGCTGCAGAATAAACCAGACACTCGTGTATGCAGTGTTGCCTACCACGCCAAAACTTCACATGCATTTTTCATGAAAACTATGCGTCCTAGAGAGTCGTTACAAGAGGTTACTAAGGTCACATTTCCCAACAATTCACACTTAAATGTTGGATTATCATGACGCTAAACAAGTTGTCAGCAATTTAAGGGAGGCCACCCCTTTTGTTTTTGTAAGGGTATAATGTATTAACCAGTGTATACTGTTAGTTTGTCGGCCTTATTGTCTTGAAATTATATCCTGAGTTTTGTCAGTTTACGTTGATCACTGTTCGGTTTGTGGGGAAATAAAAGTTTTAAAATTTGGTTTTCAAAGGTGAATTACTCATTTAATATCACGATTACCTACAAAGTGTTTTTCATATTTCCTGCTTTATTTTTCACAAGGAATCACCTGCCAGAGTTTGTTGGTGTTTTTTTGTGAACATCCTGTGTAAATCAATACCTCAAATTCTACAAGGCTTTGTTTACATGCTTGTACTCCCAGAGAGCTGGTATGATAACACTTAAAAAGCACCTCTGTGTCACATCTGAATGCATTATTTATTCTGTGTCACTAAGTGACGAAAGTTTGAAGTTGGTGCAGCAAACACTTTTTTGAGCTGTGCTGAAAAAAGATAGGTGGTTTGCAGTAATAAATAATAAAAGTGTAAAATTCAAACCTGTACTTTTTTTAATTTTAATATTTCTGTTACCGGTAAACATGTGCATACACACTTGCAGCTGTAATAAAATGCCTGGTGAAAGCTTTGTTTTAGGCATGGACTGTGTTAGGAAATGAGTTGATTTTAAGGAAAATAAAAAGAATAACTTGTCTTATAGAACTGATTTAGGTCATCTTAAAGTTCTATGTACTGCAGTATTTTTTATCAAGACCACTTTATAACAGAATCAACAAACAGCAAGTCAACTTTGACAGTACATTAATGGCAAATAACTACCCACATTTCATTAAAATTTGTAGAGTTTGTGTTTGGGGTTACTACTAAATATTAGCTGTTTAGTAATTTTTTCTTTGGCAAAGCGTTGGATGTGTTAGTTTTAGCATAATGATTTGGCATTATGTTACTGATGATTAACTAACCACATTTTGTTCAGATTTTATAGAAGATAGGGTTGTACTGGAAGTTTTTACTACGAATGTAAGTTTCATAATTTTTTCCTTGTACCAAACTTAGGATCTGTTGGTAAACGTATTGCTTTGAAGTTGTACCGGGAGTCGGCGACTCCGGTTCACCACACTTGAAGATCTGTTGGTTATACGATATCTTGGACTGGCAGTGAGGTTGCTATGGAGGAAGTTGGTGCATGTGCCCTGTGCGACTTGTTGTTTGAATTCCCCGCCCGGATTTCGGCCGTGCTTGGCCACCGTCGGATGCGCTCGTGTTCGCTCTCCCCTCCTTCCCCCACTTCTCCCTCCCATGCCTAGCTCAGACGCTCACGTCTGCGAGACAAGTAATCTTCTCCTGGGCCTGTTCTGGGGCGGTTGTGTTTTGCTTGCGACCGCGGTGCCACACCTGAGCCGTGTCATCGGTAAGTTCTTTTTCGTTTAATTAAGTTTTGTGTTTCTATTTTCCGCGTATTTTCAGTTAGGTTTGGTTTTGTGATTGTTTTCGTTTATGACACGTCGAGGGTGTGCTGTCACGGCCGCGAGCCCAGTACGACTAGAGATTGGTTCCTGCCTTAATTTTTGACGGAATAAAGTGGCGCGCATGTGTCGGCCACAGCAGAATTGTATTTTTCAGCCTAATCTTGTGACGTAATTCTGTATAAATCTCTCAGTGGAGATAATATCCTGTATACACCTATTTGTCAGAGTTTGTATGGTATCGTGCGTTATATAAAATTGTCTTGCTAAGGTCTGTCTTACATCATTGGTAGTTTTGAGAACCCTGTGTCGATGTCGTACCTTAAATGTGTGTTCTAATGGGAAGGGTACTGGTGAGTGGCACTGGGCCTTGGTCGATGCTTAGCAACGCCAAGATTAGCAGCCTGTTATTACTGTGTCTGCTAGAAGCGGGCTCAAAGTGATAATGACATTTGTGTGTTTCCAGTGTATGGTAACTATGGTGATGTAACAGCAGAAGACTTCCTGCACGTTCAAGTAGATACTGAGTACCGCAGACAGTGGGACAACACTGCTGTCCAGTTGCATATAATTGAATCTGACCCTGAAACCAACAGTGATATTGTCTACTGGGAGACACAGTGGCCTGTAAGTACAAGTTAACAGATTATTTTATTCACCAAAAAATGTTTTTGTACTACTATTATTTTGGAATCTTGTAGAATCCTGATTTAACAAAATTTGTTGAGTCCCGAAAATGTTTCTTTACATCACTATTTTGTTAAATCCAATTTTATATTTTTAACGCCCTAAAACATGAAAAGGAAGGCTATAAAAACCTGTTTTTATAGTCCAATGCAAAATATAGGTGTTATAAGCTTAGTGTATGTGTGTGTATGTCTGTGATATCATAGCTCCTAAACGGATGAACCAGTTTCTTTCAAGGTGGCTTGATCAAAAGATTTATTAGCTGTGATTCAAGAATATCTGTTTCGCAGTTTGAAAATCATCAGCTCTTTTATAGTTGTTGAAGGGATGCAAGCAATATATAATTTTTTTTTAAACATTGCGCCCACTTAGGCACACACAACTAAACATAGACACGCCCTGTCCAGCCAAAACGGGCAAATTTGAGAAAGGGCTGTGAATCCACGGCCAACAAGTATTCACAATGCATAATAGACAACACAGGGTGAGGGGTGGGTCTATCTACGAAGGTTCAAAACACGTTGTCGTGCCCAGCGAGTGAAAAGTGGACACGGCAAGTTCTCTAACACAGTATTTAGGTTTTATAAATGAAATATTTACGTTCAAATAAGTGAATTTATTACAAGCAAAGCAAAAGCTATTACCCAAAGTGATTACTCGCTGTTTACACTTGAAGCAATGAAGGATGCTGGTAACAGACTTAATAGAATTACGTTTAAGGTTAGCAAGTTCATAGCTACATCAGAGAAGTGTCGTGGACCGTCGTGGTGTAGAGCTCGCTGACACAGACACAGGCCGCGAAGGTTCCGACGTCTCTAGTAGATCAGTTCAGACTGGGGCGAGGTCCAACATGGCGGGCCTTTATATAGTATGTTGGGTGTTGGTCTTCTGGCAACTTCTACCGGATGTAAACCCCCTCCTCTTGAATAGTGCCACAATACGTCCTCATTGGCTACAATACTGGACAATACTGGTTATGATAAGAGTGGCGTGACTCAAACATGTGACTGTGTGAGTGTTCACAACAGGACGATGAGTGATTGCATGATCCCGTCGAAAAGCAGTCTGGTGTTATCGTGGTTAAAATATGTCATGCCACATGGCCTACAAGCAAGCGTGAAATTAACTCAACCGGGTGTTCGCTTCCGCTGAAGTAAGATAGCAACACTACTTGTGCGTATGATGAAATGTTCCAAAGGCACACTGAAATGCCAGGCCACAACAACTTGAATTCATGTCAAATGTATTACCAATCTCAATTTACAGGTACGAGACATGTGCGATTCGTAATAGAGTCATCTTTATTTATTTGTTTCACTGTAACCACTGGAAATTGCCATGGAGACTTACTCTCCTTAATTATACATTTTTCTAACATATCCTATTACTGGCTTTAGCATATGAGGAACTCTATGTGGATTTAGTTTCATTGGTCTGGCCTCTCCTGTCTCTATTTTGTGTTTCAATAAATTAGTACACCCAAAATTCAAACTTCCTTCTAACTGGAACACATTTACGTACTTCATTAAAACTGGGAACATTATATCAAATTCTGCCTTCTTTAAATGTCTCATCTTCTCCCTAATAATAGACTCTATTTCTCTCAACTCATCTTTTGACAACTTATTTCGCGCGACAACTGAACAACTCGAACAACAACTAATTTTTCTCACATTATTTCTCTCAACATTTTTCTCAACTTTATCAATTTGATGATCATCATTAAATTTACGTGAACAATTAGGTACCTTAATATCAACACAGCTTACTGCGTCTTTTTCAAACAATTCATGATCTCCACCAATTTCACACATGCAGCAACATCTTTTATCATATCTTCTTCCTATTTCATCATATCTTCTGCAGGATTCGGGATTTTTCTGTCTCGGAACTAATACAACATCTTTGGGGCTGTTAGGGACACAGCGACACAATTTATCCTGTTCCGTGACCTTGCTCAATACATTACACAACTCATGGCTCTCACAATTTGAGGGGTTTACACATGAACAACATTTACATAATTTTCCAGGGACGCATGTGAGGATTTTCTTCCGTGGTTCTACATCACTCTGTGGCGACAACAACAACTCTGACAATGGGCGTTCCGAGGCAGCACAATTACAGCAACATCTTTTGGATAAACAGGGTATGCTACTACTTACATATAGCACTCCAGCAACCTCAACATCTTTTGGATAAACGGGTATGCTACTACGTACATATAGTACTCCAACAACTTCTTGCACAAGTGTGGCATATCCTATCACAGTTCTCTTTGGCACTACGAGCGTCTCTTTTATTATGTTCACAATTTTTACCAGCGCTGTTAACTTTTTACTAGACACTCTAAGAGATACACGACTGTCCTCTTCAACTAGATCGACCCTGTCAACAATCTCTTCGGCAAGTCCACCCTTGACTTCCGGACCTCCATCTACTGCGCGCACACCATGACATATAGTCACCTTGCCTCCTTTGACGTGTTCGTGATGAGGAATGAAATACTGAGACGCATCCCTTTGACATGTTACAAGGGGGATAACAACACTTCGGTCGCCCACCTTCCAAGGCACCGATATATCAACTGCACAGGTACTGTGACGGCTGTTCGGACCGTTCACTAGACTCGTCTCACTGAGTCTCCCAATAATTGTCCCTGTATTTACATGAGCCACAGCGTTATCACTATTTACCTCCGAATGATCGTCATTACTAGAGATGTGTCCTATCTTGCCACAATTAAAACATTTTACGTTACTATACTGTTCCTTGCCGGTACTCGTGTTCGTGGAAGTATAACTACCTGCTCCCGCATCATTATTACCATTAAAATCTTGTTTTGAACCACTGTAACATGAGTTACAACTGCTTCTTCTATAGCCTCTGCTATGCGAAGAGCTTTCGCCACGATTTGCATAACCCCGTGCCACACTTGCTTGGTGTGAGACTATGAATACTTTCTTTCTCTTTTGCGGATCTTCCGATCTATTTTTGCGTTCCTAATGAGTTTCTGTTATCTCTAAATTGATGGCTAAATGTTCCGCTTCGTCCATAGTTTGCGGCATTTTGTATCTCAACTGGACACCTACATTACCTAGTAAACCATCTGTAAAAGCTGCTAATAATCTATTTTCATCCTCCTGATTAAAAATTTCCTGCTGTTGTGCATTTTCTACTTGCTGTATAGTTTTCTCGCACAATTAACGACATCTATCCGCGAAGCTCTGTACATTTTCACGAAATTTCTGTTTTATGTTATGCAACATGTAATAATGAAACTGCAATGGCTGACGTTCTCGAAAACATTCAGTTAATTCTTCCTTGAGAATTTTAAAAGTAATATCACCTTTTAACCTGGGACAAGTGGCGACAAAACGTGCTGCTTGACCTTTCAATTTAATTTTATCTTTGTCCAGTTACCCAAGCTGACAGAACTCTCTACACTTTCTATAAATTCATGAACAGGCGAAGAACCTTTCTCTCCCGACCATTTGTCTACTAACGTTACGACTGACAAGTCTTTCGTTATTACGTTACTTTGCATGCTTGCTGGAGGGTTCGACATAGTGAGCTGTGAATTCTACGTAAGTAATTTTTTTTTTTTTTTCGTTTAACTGTGACAACGGTATCCACGTCTTACGATCAAAAGTGCGCTTCTTAGGCATGTCGTATTGTGGTTTACTTTCAGGCTGAGATGTTGTCTGTAATGGTTTCACCTTTTGAACTGGATTCGGTAATGAATCAACTTTCTCCCTTGAAGGAACGTCAACGGGTCTCGAACTAGGAAGGTCGTATACAGGTTTCCAATCCTGTAGTTGATTACTAGAACTCGCTTGTTCTGAAGTGGAAGGTTTGTTACTGTAAGCTAAATCAAGTCGTTCAATTTCAAAATCCTGATATACTCAATCTTTCGGAATGAACCTCTTTACAATTCGGACTTCTACTTCTAAAATAACACGACCAGCAGAGGACTCGTATTCGTAAACTTTATATGCTAGGGTAGGAAATGATTTCTTTGGCTTTCCGATAAAAGCTATCTCCAACCCTGAACCAGTTGCTAGTGTTTTCAACTTATCACGAAATGGTTCGACACGAGACAAATCAAATTTAGTGTGTTTATTAAAGAACTTGTTTATTAAGTTATATGAGTAGTCTTCCAAGCCTTTTAAAGCTTCAGCGCTACTTGTAGCTACTACTTGAATATACAGCACTGAAAATTCAACAACCTTCCCTTCTTGTTTATTTTTACTGAAAAGTCTTTTAAACATATCACATTAATGATTCTGAAGAACACAACACAAAAGCGGTGCTGAATCTAGAAACATTATATGAAATTCTACCCTGATCAAGTATAAGCGTTAATATCTTCAAGATTTACTTAACAATCTATAACACCGGTTTTCCTATTTGTCATCGGGCCATGAACATAAGCTACTTCAAATTTGTAAGCACGCTTGCAGTACACATGCTCATTGTAGTCACAGTAATCGCCACATTCTCTAAATAGAGTTTTCGCCTTGTCTACCGTTATGTTCACTATGCGAAACGCCTCAGGACAAGTTAAGAATTGCCATTCAGCAACATTGCAAAGATCTATCACGACTTTGTTATGTGCGTTCATACCAAGTGATTTATAACCAACGTAACAATTAAAATACGTAAACCAGTAAAACACGTTAAACTCTTAAACGCTCCTAAAATCCTTCAGGGTGGATTACAATACAGCCAATCTGGAGTATTATCCCACAAGCTTGCCACCAGATGTCGTGCCCACAGAGCGTTAAGTGGACACGGCAAGTTCTCTAGCACAATGTTTAAGTTTTATAAATGAAATATTTACGTTCAAATAAGTGAATTTATTACAAGCAAAGCAAAAGCTATTACCCAAAGTGATTACTCACTGTTTACACTTGAAGCGATGAAGGATGCTGGTAACAGACCTAACAGAATTACGTTTAAGGTTAGCAAGTTCATGGCTACATCAGAGAAGTGTCGTGGACCGTCGTGGTGCAGAGCTCGCTGACATTGGCGGCGAAGGTTCAGACATCTCTAGTAGATAAGTTCAGACTGGAGCGAGGTCCAGCATGGTGGGCTTTTATATAGTAAGTTGGGCGTTGGTCGTCTGGCAGCTTCTACCGGATGTAGGCCCCCTCCTCTTGAATAGTGCCACAATACAGGATCCTCATTGACTACAATACTGGACAATACTGGTTATGATAAGAGTGGCGAGACTTGAACATGTGACTGTGTGAATGTTCACAACAGGACGTTGAGTGATTGCATGTTCCCGTCGAAAAGCGGTCTGGCATTATCGTGGTTAAAATATATCACGCCACATGGCCTACAAACAAGTGTGAAATTAACTCAACCGGGCGTCCAGTTTCGCAGAAGTAAGATAGCAACACTGCTACTGCGTATGATGAAATGTCCCAAAGGCACACTGAAATGCCAGGCCACAACAACGTGAATTCACGACGTCAAATGTATTACCAGTCTCAATTTACAGGTACACTAGACCCCCGATTTTACGAATACTCACGGTTACTCTCATCACATTTGTAAAATCGCTACTTTTGTAAATTCGATAGCTGCTTATTTTTCTCCCCCTTCCCCCCCCCCTCCTGGACCGAAACAGAAAATTTTAAACTTGCATTGTTTTCTGCAAGGTGTCTCTAGTCGGGCCCCGACTTCCGGTAGTATTTAGCAGGAAATTAATTTACGTAATAATGTAAACATAAATTGATATCAGTAACCAGATGTCCCACTGTTGAGCGGTAGATATGACCGACCCTTGTCCCCAAAAAATGAAAAAATCGAGATTCAGAGTGTCTTCTCTCGAGCGAATAACCCGACTTACGTAGCATTTAACGGAAAATTTAAGCAAGTGATAGTTGAAATATAAATTTATATAAATAGCCAGATGTCTTACAATCAAAAGAACACCGATAAACAATAGATATGACCATCCTTTTCTTAAAAAATGAGAAAATCCAGATTCTGAGTGTCTTCTCTCGAGCGAATTGACAGCCTTCGTAGCATTTAACAGAAAAATAAAGCAAGTGATAGTTGAAATATAAATTTATATCAATAGGCAGATGTCTTACGATCAAAAGAACACAGTTAAACAATAGATATGACCGACCCTTGTCCTAAAAAAATGAAAATACAGAGCTGCCAAGTGCCTTCTCGCGAGCAAATAGTCTTATTTGCGTAGTGTTTATTGAAAAAAAAAGTAGGCATTCGTTACTAGTACAATGCCCTTGTAAATTATTCACCAAAGAAAGAAAGAAAAAGCGCATCACAAACACAAGAGTACAGATGACAAAAGTCCCAAGTTCCAATGGGTGCAGAAGTTATTCACAGAGCGTAGTACAATAAATAGTGGCGGAGTCGACAGTCCAAACACAAATAATCTTTGGGGGTTCTAGCAAAGGCGTGCTGACCAAGCACAATATAATATTTAAGTTATTCAATGTAGGATACGTTTCTGCAGAATTTAAGGCTGTTGAAAATATTATTGTTGGCATGCCGCATGTACATACTGCAGCTACCATCAGTTGGTGAGCTAGCTGCAGCTGTGAATTGAAAACATTTGGGAAAACAATTAAAAACTCTGCTGGAACACACGTGAGGTGTGCACATCACATACAGTATGTAAGAAGTGATGACTAATGCTGCCTTCTATCTTCCTCTGCATGTCCACCAAAATATTATTAAAAATTCCCACAGAAATTCAAAGGAAATAGCCATAATTGTGAGACAACAATAGTAAAATACAGTGACTGCAACTGCAACCAACTAGAAGTACACAGCACCACACTCGTCAAACTGATAATTGCTCACAAAAATGCTTTGCACTCGAGCTTTTGTTAAACATCAGCCAGATATGTTACATACTTTTGTGGTAATAATTTTAGTCTAAAATTCTGCATTTAATATAATATTTTCATATGCTTACTGAGGTTTTAAACACAGCAGTTTCCAAATCTAAATACATTGTACATTTTATGCTATCTGTTGTAGAATCGATTGGTAGAGCATGCTGCAAAGTGGCATGTTCTGACGGAGGAGCAAAACACCATCTCCAACTTAGTTTTTGTGCTGTCCATGTCTTGCATCTAGACTAGGTACCTTGATGTTTGTTCATCTGCCAAGTCATGAGGAGGATCTATGTCCTCACTTGCTACGGACTGGTGCATTGCCCGACTGTGCACGATCAACTAAAAGTCGTTACTGCAGCCAGATTTTTTAATAGATTTTAACTTTTTTCTGATCGTAAAATGAGTATACATTACAGAATTTTCCCACCTGGTATCCTGTTTGTGAAACCACTGTCTTGTTAAATTTCTGAGTTTGCTAAATTGGGGTTCTGTTGAGTGCCATGTATTTTAATGAAAAATGAATGGTTAAAATTTTTCTCCTGTACCGTAAATTTTTTTCTTAAATACATTCAGTGCAAAAGATGATTACAGACTGGAACAAGATGTACAGTACAGTAGAGTCCTGTTATAGTAAGGTGTCATGGTTCCCGATTCAAGCATCACTATAACTCTGTCCTCGTTACATAATAGGGCTGGCTGATTTTAATTCCTAAAACAAAATTTACCTTATTAATGTCATATCAAAATTTATGTTTAAACATATTTGATGGGAAATAACATGAGAGAGATTTTGGTCAGCAATCAACACCGTGGTCTTTAGCGTTGGTGAGAGGTGACGTAGCTGAGTATTGAGCAGTGCCAGAATGAAAGGGTAGGGGTAAAAGGAGGTCCCTGAGAAAACCCGCTGACCAGTGGTTTCGTCCATCATGATTCTCACATGTGAAAATCCAAGGACCGACCCCGCCGGGAATAAAACTGGAATTACCTTAGTGGGAGGCAAATGGTCTGACCATTCAGCCACCATGGCCCTAGAAAATAATGTGTTAAATTAAGTATTTGGTTAGTCAAGTTGGTTGACTAGTGCTCTTTACAATGATATCAAACAAGTACATATTGTAATGCGTAAGTTACTACTGTCCCACGATGGGCGACCAAAAATGTAACGTGTCGCATATTGAGCAGAAGTGTGGCGCGTTTCTTGGGGTTTATTGATGAAGTTACGTTTCATTTATTTAAAATTCCGACTGCCGGGAGGCACCCTTTGAGCAAACCGAAGGAAAGTCCTACTAATGCCACAGAACCCTACCGGTTCTGCCTCCATCATCACTCAACTCCCGAACAACCATCTCTCACGCCATTTTGAACACCACAAATCTCAGTGGCCGCCAACACACAACCATCTCGGCCTACATTTCGCCAACGACTCCTAGCCCTTCGCATGTAAGCTACCGGCGTTGCCCGTCAGTGGTGCCGCCCCACGGCCATTACAGGAAACAATTAAAAAATATTAAGTTTCGCATAGTTAAAAGAATATTTTAAACTTGTGATATTTCCACATAGTTATTAACATTAACATTTTAGTTTCCAAATCAATTATATACAAATATATTAAGTATTAACCTTGTTACTAGTTGAGAGAAACATTAAATTTAAATTGACGTGGCCAATCAGCAACAGTCAGTAATTTTATTGGTTGCAACCAAATATGGCGGCAAATTCTTAATCATCTTTATAGGCCGGTTTTGTTCTCAAATATTGCAAATTTTCCTGGAAACTCTAAATTTAGATTGATATCTGTCTTTTTGACACTCCAAGCTTTAACAATGAACAAATATAATTTCGTTAAATTCAATCCCAAACAGTTTAAGCAAAAATACATATTGCAAATTTACTAAATATAAACAGAATCATTTAAATAAATATTAACATAACCAAGCAAACTGTTATTCTTACTGTTAAATGAGTAATTTCTAATTACCAAATTAAATGTTACTTATTTTAAGAATATTTAGTTCACAGTTACGGAAATTGATTATTTTAAATATGAATAAATTTCCACTGACATGCTGGCTTTAAACAAATAAATTACAAATACCGTATTTTTTCGCATATAATGCAATAATTTTTTGCCGATTTCAGTGGTCCCAAATCACAATTTGCATTATATGTGGGGTCACATTATATTGGTGCGCAAAAGGATAAATAATCCCGGGATCTGCCTATATGCCGTTTTTGCACGACACAGTGTCATGGCTGGGAGGGAGGTACAGCGGAACCTCGTTAAGACGAAAATACGGCCTTAACGACAGTATTTTTGTCGCCATCAATTTCTGTATTAAATACAATGTTAATTAATTTGTTTAATACGAGAGCATTTTCACGGTTGCGTATGTTATGACAGAAAAACTGCAATACGTATGCGGAATGCTTCACGTTAACAACTCGGTGCGCTCGGAAGTGAACATCAAGAGTTGCGAGAAAGAATCGATTGTACGCGGCGTCCCATACATCTGGTGGTGCGCTCTTGCCGCGAAACTCAGAAACAATAATCCTGACGGAGCATCACAGCGATACGCTGATATCGATACTTTGCGCTGAGTCGACTCTATATCGACGCGTGTACACACAAAGAAAATTGTGCCCTCTTTGTCTCCTGGCGGTAGCAGTCCCGCCCAATGCAGCCATGTTATGTTTGCAAGATAGCATTATTTATAAAACTTAGCATTCAGATGAGAATTATTTTCTTTCGTGCATACACAAAAAATTTTTTCCGTGATGTTTCAAAGTGCGTATACTGTGTCATTGATCTTTGAAAGAATTGTGCAATGGGAGTTCATGACTAGATTTAGTTTATTGGACATACTCCATTGCAAAATTGAATGACTGTCAAAGAAAACTAAACAAATAAAAGAAAACCATAAAATAAGCAGAGTATGCTTAGTCAGCAAGATACATACACAACATGAAATTCCAAGATGGAATCTGTTAAAATAAAATGGTCACCAGGGTAAAACCAGCCACTGAAAAACTACAAACTCACAACTGTGTATATCAGATACCCTGCGAATGTGGTCATATGTATAGTGGAGAAACTGGCAGAGCTCTTTCAACACGCATCAAAGAACATAAAAACAATTGCAAGAAAGGCGAAACCCAAAAATCTAGATTGGCCGAACATGCATGGGAAAATAGCCACAAAATTCTTTGGGAAGACTCGAAACCACTTACACAGGAAACTGACAAAATTAAAAGAAAAATCAAAGAACCAGCATTTATTATTAGCAATAGCAATATTTTCAGTCAACAGAGTATTGAATTAAAAAATATGTGGATCCCATTGATTAAGAGAGAAACAACTTTACAGCACAAAACAAAAACACACACTCAACCCATCACTACTAATCAGAGTCAATCTATGCTGCATGACCAATCAGGAGACAGCTCGTCTCCCATTGGCTGAGCAGGATAAGTGGGCCGACCCTATATACACCCATGGTTTTTTCAGTTTCCTCATCAGTCGCACTCGTGTTCCTGAACCCTGTGTGTCTACCTGATGACGGGAACAGATTCCAGTTCCCGAAATGTCGTAACACTATCTGTCTGGAAAACTACTGTGTTTTGTTTCGTCTCTTCATTGTGTCGTTTGTCTTGTCTGTATGTGTCTGATATCTGTTGTGTTTTGTCTCGTCTACTTGTTGTGTTCTTTTGTTATTTTTCTGTTCGTGTCTGATATCTACTGTGTTTGTTGTTTCGTCTCATCGTTGTGTCGCATGTTATTTGGTTTTTTATTTTATTTGTTATTAATTTCATTTATTATATGTTTGTTCCTTGTTTTTATTTGACCCGATTCCATCTTGGAATTTCATGTTGTGTATGTATCTTGCTGACTAAGCATACTCTGCTTATTTTATGGTTTTCTTTTATTTGTTTAGTTTTCTTTGACAGTCATTCTACTGTGCCATTGTTTTAACGCGTGTATTAGTTTCACGTAAGCAGATGAATAATCAACACAGCATCGTCATTCGTCCACGAATGTTACCATATACGTTAAGGTATAAATGTGTAACTTTTTTAATGTGTTTATAAGACATTGACATTACGTCGCTGAGAATATAGTACCCCAAAAAATGTTTGTTTTTGAAAATAAAAAAACATTGAAACTTTAGGTTTTTCTAAAAAAATATTATTTTGAAATTGTATTGTTTTTTTGTTTAGAGGTAGCAATAGCGTGAACGTATATAAAATTTTGTTAAAATCGTTCCAGTGGTGCTTATATTATAACCACGTTGACATAATGTAGGTGCAATACATGCAAAGCCAGTCCTAACGCCAGCTAAGCAGACGTGGCTACTAGTGTAGTGTAGGTCTGGCAACGGTGGCAACAACACTGACATCACAGTGTCTGCATTCCAACCGCTCCCTCCTTCTCTAGACTCGCTTCCCATCCTCTTGTATACCGTTACTGGCCTGCATCATTCCCTCCACCCGCTGCTTTCTGCCCCCCCCCTTCCCCATCGTTTGCTCGCATGCTCTGCTCTCTAGATCTTCTTTCGTGCCACCGGCTGCCATACTACCTACCCGCACCTGCATGGCCTGAGCCTCGGCGCACAGCATTCACTGTATTGCATTATATGGCCATGCAATTTTATTTTCCGATTTGAGTGGTTCAAAATTGCCGTTCGCACTATATGCGAGGTCGCATTATATGCGGAAAAATACGGTAGTTCTTTTCTTAAACTGTTCTTAACAAAACTCTCAGACACCATAGTTACAATGACCATGAGGCCTAGATTGATTATAAGCAACAACTAAATATGAAACAAACATACTGTAAATTGAAACATGTAAAAATTAATCTGGGGTCTGGTCCTGGGCCACGTTACAATATACAATTATCAATTGTGTCAAAATTAGTGGAAAACTTGACACAGGCACTTTAATATTGCAATTGATAACTTAATTGTCACAGCATTGTCTCACAATTAGGGATGGGATTATTATTGCAAAAAATTAATATTCAGAAAATGCCCATTTTGGGAAAATAAAGTTCGTCACATAACAGTATGGGTTTTAATTAAGTTTCATTTGTTGGACCTCAGTATGGTGTTAATAGACTATAGCAAAGAGACTGGAAGTTACAGGTCTCAAATGTAACAGTATCCATCAGGGTTGGGTCAGTAGGATATTACACGTAGAAAATATCTACAGTAGAGACCCCATTCAACGAACTCGATAATAACTAAAGCAGCAGTATAACTAAAGGATTTTTAGGAACCTTCAAAAAATATATGAAATACTAAGTAAATTAGATAAAATCTAATATAAATTGTAATGTGTCAGTCAATTAGGTAAAAATACTTTCATTGGCAGCAGTATGTACTTATTTCTCCGTAGATAGTCTTAAACCATCTATTGAGAAACAAATAAAAAAACAGTTAAAACTAGTTGGAAAATCTGACTGCGGAAGAGTCTTTGAGACAAGTGCACGTGGCCGAGCGAGCAACACTGTATTACATAATAAGATAGATCCTTCCTTCCTCATGACCAAGGAGCATCATGGGCTGCTGGCTGAATGAACAAGTATCTAGATATCCAGTCAACATAGCACAGCGGTACACAGTGTGGAAACTAATACACATATAATGCTTTGCATCTTCGTTAGAATTCTCTACTGTGCAGCGTGTTGTACTGACTAATTCTATTTCCGATAGAATGAAGTCGTGTCTAGCGTGATTATTTGCTGTCACGTCCCATGGTAAAACCAGCATATTTATAAAAAATACGCAATTATGTTATTTATGCAGGCTTTTTATAACAAGTTAACTACTGTAAACATAAATAATATGTTTTGCTGATGCTAAAAAAGAATGCTCTAGTGCAAAGTATTTATAGCGAGCAATAACCAGTTTGTTGCATGAGCACTGCAGCCTACAAGCTGCAATGGCCGCCACCACATGTATTTAATTATTTTACCATTATCTCGCAAAATTTAAGTTCAGTTTTTATTGCAAATTTCTTTTAAAATTTTTTCTTCAAGCGAATTTCCTCTAATTTGTTGGAGAAGCATGAGAGAGACGGAAAGACAAACAGCTCAGCAGTGTTTGTCGTCACTTCTCAAATGTTATAGTGTGTGGGTGACCTAGCACACCAGGCACATGCTCGACGTGAATTCCCCTAAAAGTTTTTCTATTTTGTTTTTCACCAATTTTTTTCTTTTACAGCTGTGGCTTATGTATTGATGGTAACCGCAGTTATGTCATTGTTGTGACTAATAGACTTTTTTAAAATTACATACCTTAAATTCTCCTATGATACATGCCCGAGGATTAAATTTTTTTTTTTTGGAGGAAGGGGTAAGAACATGAAGTTGGATTATCTATTTAGAGTAAACATTTTCTGATCCAGAGACAGTTTGTCGGGGTTCTAATGTAATCTATGTGCATAATCTACTGTAGAGTATGTCATGTAGAATATTGCAATTTTTGTTACATACTCTACATGTAGAAAATTAATTTTTCAAGTTTATAGTATGTATTGTGTAGAAAACAATATTTACATGATTAAATTTCAAGTAATTGAATAGTTCGTGATGCAAATAAAACCACTGTTGAGGTTGAATTGTGACATAATTTCCTGAAAAAAAAAAAAGATTTATAGGTTTTGGAAGTAATTTTACAAATACAATGTACAATTGGAACAGAAAGTTTTTGTCTAAACTCGTAACACTGGTGTCAGAAGTGGGATAGAGGAATAAATTAATTTAATAATTATCTCTGTAAATTAAATCATTGCACACATAAATTAAATCATTGCACACAATTGCTATTTAATTAAATTGAACCACTTTATACATTTTAAGTTTAATTTTCAACTGTAAATGTGAATGATTACAAGAAGAATGTCAGCTGAAATAGAAGCACTAAAAGCTCTCATTGAGGGAATGAGTGGCCAATTAAGTGGCCAAATGAATTCAGTCAAAGACAGTGTAAATGAAAATGTAGATAAGAAAATTGATAGTGTAAATGAAAATGTAGATAAGAAAATTTTATAATTTAAATAAGCAAATAGAGAATGTTAGTAATCTTGTAGACAGTGTAAGTGAAAAGGTAGACAAGGTGAACAAAGTGGTGGACAGAAAAATAGACTATGTGAAAGAGATTGTATACCAGAAAGTAGACAACATAAACAAAAAGGTGGAGCAGCAAATAATTGATCTAAGGAAGGAGTGGCAAGACTTTGTCAGAGTCAGGAAGGTAACCATTTTGTTACCGGAGAAGACAAAGTCATTACTGAATCAATACCTGAAGATGGCGAAGAGAAGACCACGAAGTTTGAACCAGGCTGTAGTTTGATTCACAACCAGGCAGAAAATGGGCTGCAACATGTTGGTGTGTCTAGTGTGCCTGCATCGAACATTGGAAAGGGAACTTCTGTCAAGCCTGCTCATTACGATGGCCAGACTCCATGGCGAGAGTACCAAAATCAGTTCGAGATTGTGGCAACCGTAAATGGTTGGTCTGACCAGCAACGTGCCTACTATCTTGCTGCTGTGATGAGGGGACCTGCCCTCAGTATACTCCAGTCGCTTCCAGAACAACAATGTCTTGAATACTCAACATTAGTTACTGCCCTGGAGCTGCGCTTCGGAGACAAGTACTTACGACATGCCTACCATGCCCAACTAAGAAGCCGCACCCAGAGACCAGGAGAGTTACTGCAAGAATTGTGGCAGGACATAGTGCGACTCGCCCATTTGTCGCTCGAGGGATGTCCAGAACAGGCACAAGATATCATAGCAGTCGGCTTCTTTGTCGACGCCATTGCTGATGTAGAGGTGCGTCAAGCAGTGCGCCTTGCCATCCCAAGGACTATGCAGGATGCCCAGACCAGAGCACTGGAGGTCAAATCTGCAAAAGGGCCATCAACTCGGTGTGCTGTGCGGGCAGTCGCACTGTCGGGCGACGAGAAAGACAACAGCCAAGAGAACATCTTGAAGACAATGGAAACCACAATGAATGCAGTTAAGAACAAATTCACTCCGATTACACCCCGCCCTCGACAACAGAGGCGACCAAGCTGTTGGGAATGTGGAGAGCCTGGACACCTAAGAGCCCAGTGTCCACGATGGCTACAGAAAAACAGAAACCAAGAGCAGGATGAAGCAGCCCGATCTGGCCAGCCGTCGGGAAACATGTAAGCACAGGTATTAAGGGGCGAAGGTCGGTGGTTGCTGGAGTTAAGGCCCCAGTATTTCTTCAAGTATGCTCTGTGAAACAAGATTGTGATGCAATCCTAGTGGAGGGCAGTCTGGATAATGTTTCTTGCAGCATGGTTGTGGACACTGGAGCAACCATTACTGTTATCAGACCAGACATATTGGGGCCTTATCCCTAGCAGTCACGGGGCCATAATTAGAGACAAAGCTTTCTGACGACAGTGACAGGCGAGACCACACCAGTCAAGGGGAAGAAAAAGGTACAGTTGAAGTTGGGTGGCCTCTGCATTGAGCACGAAGTGTACATAGCCGACATTGAAGATTAATGTTTATTGGGCCTGGATGTGTTGCGCAAGTTAGAGTGCTGTATAGATACTCAGTCGGGAGTGCTAAGGACTGGTAACCGAGAACTGGTAATGATGCCACAATGCGAACTATTCGTGCCAACCAGCTGCTAAGTGGTCTGTTGTGAGACAACTGTTTTGCCAGCATCCTGTGAGATTGTCATCCCCGCACTGAGTCGAGGCAATTTTGTGCGGCGTGGTGGTAGCAAGAACATTGGTTTCGCCGAGTTCTGGAAATTTACCTGTTTGAATGGTTATCTTGTCGAACAGGCCAATCCAGCTTGAGGAGAGGCCATAATAGGTGTGTGCAAACAAGTCTCCCAAATAACTACAACCGACACAGAAGCCATAAAGTCAGGTGACCTTAATGGAACTATGCCAGAACCACTCAAGGAACTACTGACTAGAACTGAAGAAAACCTGAACTAGAGACAAGAAAAGGCTGTAGCAGAATCCTGAAGAAAAACAAGGAAACAATTTCATGTGGGCCACTAGACCTTGGCAAAACCTCTGCTGCACAACATCACATTGATACAGGAGAAGCTAGGCCAATCAAGCAACCCCCAAGACGACTGCCTCTGGCTACACAAGAGACTGTGGATGGCATCTTGAAAGAATTGAAGGACTTGGATGTGATCGAACCATCGGTCAGCCCTTGGTCATCACCTGTTGTGCTAGTTAAGAAGAAAGAGGGGTTCACAATATTTTGTGTGGATTACCGCCGGCTGAATGATGTGACCAAAAACGATTGCTACCCCCTCCCCCGGATTGATGACACACTGTAGCTTGACAGGGTCACAGTTGTTCTCTACACTTGACACAAAAAGTGGCTACTGGCAATGTGAGGTGGTTCAAGAAGACAGGGAGAAGACAGCCTTCTCTGTGCAAGGGAAAGGAACTTGGCAGTTTAAAGTCATGCCGTTTGGGCTATGCAATGCCCCTGCTACCTTCGAACGACTAATGGAAATGATCCTACCTCTAGATATTTGCCAAGTTTACTTAGATGATATTGTGGTCACAGATAAAACATTTGAAGAACACCTTACCAGACTAGATTCCGTGTTCCAGAAAGTGGATGCTGTAAATTTGAAGCTGGTTCCCAAGAAATGTCACCTGTTCCAAAAGAAAGTTAATTTCCTAGGGCGTGTGGTATCAGCTGATGGAACCAGACTGACCCAGAAAAGTCAAGGGCAATAAAAGACTGGCCACAACCAACAGACAGAACACAGGTGAGAAGCTTTCTTGGACTCTGCACATATTATCGGCGATTTGTACATGGATTTGCTACAATTGCGAAGCCACTACATGAGCTTACTGAAACCAAAAGAAAACTTCTGTGGACCACTGAATTTGAAGTCTCTTTCAGAAAACTAAAAGAAGTGTTAATGACCTTTCCAGTTTTTGGCTTCCCCAATAGTAAAGGCGAGTTTATATTGGACACAGACGCGAGTGATGTAGGCATCGGTGCTGTGCTATCACAGGTTCAAGATGGAGTACAAAAGCCACTAGAATATTTCAGCAAAGTGCTGCAGAAACCAGAGAGAAATTATTGTGTCACTCACAGGGAGCTATTAGCAATGGTGAAGTCACATTTCCACCACTACTTATATGGCAGACACTTTACTTTGCGAACAGATCATGCTGCTCTACGCTTGTTACTGAACTTAAAGAATCCCGAAGGACAAATAGCTCGATGGATACAACACCTTCAAGAATACATCTTTGAACACCGTGCTGGTCGTCCCCATAATAATGCAGATGCATTATCCTGCAGGCCTTGTGACCCCAACTGTCGTCATTGTGAATGGCAAGAGAAGAAGAGCAGAGGAGTGCGCTATGTTAGAACAAGGCTAAAGGCATCCATGGCCTATGGGAAGTTCTCCTGGACTGACGACAAGATAAGAAAAGAACAACAAAATGACCCAGGCTTGTGCCCAATACTGGATTGGAAAGAGCAGGACCACCGGCCAGAATGGTAGGAGCTATACGAAAAGAGTGCTACAACGAAGGCATATTGGACACAGTGGAATTCACTTCTTCTGAAGAACGGTGTCCTCTACCAGAACTGGGAGAGTGCAGATGGCAGACATGAATACCTGCAGTTGGTCTTCCCAGAGGACAAGATTCCAGAGGTACTGAAAGAGCTCCATAATTCAGTGTCAGACGGTCATTTCGGCGTTAATAAGACACTCAACAAGGTTAGAGAGAGGTTTTGCTGGCTTCATTGCCGTGAAGATGTCGACAGATTGTGCCGAATGTGTGACGACTGTACCGCAAAGAAATGTCTTGAGGGTCACAGGCCGAGGTCAGCTCCAGAAGTACAATGTCAGTGCCCTGTTCGAAAGGTTGGTGGTTGACATCTTGGGTCCCTTGCCAGTAACCGAAAGAAACAATTGGTATTTGTTAGTGGTGCTAGACTATTTCACCAAATGGCCAGAGGTTTTTCCCATACCGAATCAAGAGGCCAGCACGGTGGCTGATGCATTAGTCGAACATGTGTTCTCAAGGTTTGGGGTGCCGCTGGATCTGCACTCGGATCAAGGACGGAATTTTGAAGCGGCCCTTTTACAAGAAGTGATTACGATAATGGGTATAAGGAAGACCCGAACCACTCCGCTACATCCTCAGTCTGATGGATTGGTCAAATGTCTAAATCGCACCCTGGAGCAATACCTATCCATCTCTGTTTCTGATAATCAAAAGGATTGGGACGTTAAAGTACCACTGTTTCTGCTAGCATACCGCTCTACCGTTCATGAAGCAACTAAGGTGACACCATCAAGGATGCTGTTTGGAAGAGAGCTCTGTCTCTCGAGCGACCTGATGTCTGGACGACCGGTAGAGGAAGACCAGATTGCATCCCCAGTATATGCCAGTGAATTACGTCGCAAGTTGGTTCACACTCACAACCTTGTCCGGCGACACCTTAGGATCAACACCGACAGAATGAAAACTCGCTACGATAGGAATGTATCCGATGAAACATTCCAAAAAGGACAACTGGTGTGGTTGTACAACCCTCAGAGAAAGAAGGGATACTGTCCCAAGCTGCAGAAGAATTGGGAAGGCCCTTATAAAATAGTGTAGAAGATCAATGATGTGGTGTTTCAGATTGTTCGTCTAAGCTCTCGAGCAAGGGGACCTAAAGTTGTACACATCGACAGATTGGCCCCCTACGATGGACCTGAGACTGCTCTGTTCGTTCGGGATGAACAGACTTAAGGAGGGGGCAGCGTTACATTCTGTGTGTGAGTGCCGGGTGCTTGGAAGCTGTATCTCAACACCGTGTGGACTGGCCCATGATTCAAGAGCCGGGCGGCTACGTGATGGAAGTCACACCAAAATTACATAATAGATACCTGTCCCAACTGCGCTTTTACCCTACGAGGCGGCCTACGAGACTCAATTCACGTCCGAACCATGATGAAATATCTATTTTTAGACCTCTGTAATGTGGTTATTCCCCTACTGTTTCACCTAATATATAAGGGCTGAATCAACAAATTGGAGGAGAGTTCGCTGTTGGTCGTGCTAGAGAAAGGTGTTATGCTTGTGGAGAGAGACTGATGAAGACATCTTGGTGACGTCAAAGGCTACGGTGAAGAGGCAGGCAGCTACCTTCGGAGCAGTGTTGGATGAACCAAGAGGACTGCTGCAGCTAGCTGACGGGCGAAGAAGAGGTGCGCGACGGGAGTCGAACCGAAGACCTCAAGAGTGAAGACAGCTGTGCACTCGGGGTGCTGCGCAGCACACAGCGATTAATCACCACTGCGGACTATTAAGGTTGTGCACTGTCACTATTTGAGAGACTGTTGATTGGTTATATGACTTAATTTTTTTGTGATTTGTAGAGTTTATTAATGGTAGACATTTTTTGTGCTTTAATTGTCAAAGTTAATTAACGTGTCTGTGACACAGAAGTAATTGTGTGCATAACTAATTGTGTTATAGTTGATTGCTGTTTTGTGTTTTTGTAAGCTTTGTGAGCTAGTAAATAAATAACTAAATTCGACTCTTTTATTTCTAACTATAATACCTCTATCCCAAAATAACTCATGGGAATTGCCCGCATATAAAGTTTTTGTCTAAACTTGTAATAATATTATTAAATGCTATTTTTAATACAATAATAATTAAGTTTATTATGATCTTTGAAAGAACTGTGCAATGGGAGTGCATGACTGGATTTATTTACTTGGACATACTTCATTGCGAAATAAATGACTGTCACAAGAAAACTAAAAATAAGACAAGAAAACATAAAAAGCAGAGTATGCTTTAGTCATCAGGAATACATACACAACATGAAATTCCAAAACTGGAATCTGGTCAGATAAAACAAGGAACAAAAAGAATTGACATGCGACACAACGATGAGACGAAACAAAACACAGTAGTTTTCCAAACAGTATATATTTGTATAGAGAAGGATATTTATGAATAATAATTTAATGTTATAACACGAGTTTGACTGAACCGTCTGTGTCTACCTGATGACGGGAACAGAGTCCAGTTCCCGAAACGTCGTTAATACTGACTGTTTGGAAAACTACTGTGCTTTGTTTCGTCTCATTGTTTGTGCCGTTTGTTGTTTTTTCTGTTTGTGTCCGACATCTTTGTGTTTTGTTTCGACTTATGTTGTGTCGTTTGCTGTATTTCTGTTTGTGTTTTTGTTTCGTCTCATCGTTGTGTCGCATGTCAACTTAGGTTTCCTTTTTTTTTTTTTTTTTTTTTTTTTTTTTTTTTTTTTTTTTTTTTTTTTTTTTTTTTTTTTTTTTTTTTTTTTTTTTTTTTTTTTTTTTTTTTTTTTTTTTTTTTTTTTTTTTTTTTTTTTTTTTTTTTTTTTTTTTTTTTTTTTTTTTTTTTTTTTTTTTTTTTTTTTTTTTTTTTTTTTTTTTTTTTTTT
>PNEQ01039701.1:0-29856 GCA_003012365.1 Medauroidea extradentata | reverse complement strand
GGCACTTTCCTACCAATGGATGGTCGTTTTCTGGGTCCGAGGCACATATTACGTCCACTCGACGTCGCGGGGGCGGCGTCTAGGCGCCGCTACCTCGTCGCGCACGTGGGCGGGTGTGTTCCAATATGCACAAGCCGCTGGGCTTGATGCGCACGACGGGCTCAGATCAGGGGAGGTCAGGGACGACCCGCGTCAAATATGTTTGCTGTCTACACATATCACACCTACCTCAGTGAACAGCAATGTTGCAAACCATCTACTTAAATTTATTGTAGGGTCCTTGAACGAATTCTTTAGCAACACATTAGCTTGACGTGAGCGGGGGTCGTGATTAAGTGTTGTTTGCCCGGTGCGCCAGCCCGTTAAGAGAGAACGGTCACTCATGAGAGCAGAGACTCTAGGTTTCAGGGCCACGTGGCCGACGGCCGTGGTGTTGCAGAACACTCCCCACTCTACATCACTAAGATAATTTAAGTAATGCCCCTGGGCGACTAGTTGCAGGGGTGAACGGTACACCTCCGGGCCAGCAAAGTTAAAAGAAAATGCTCCAGACGAAAAGAATGACTATTGGTACGCTACTGACTATGCAAAGTTGTGAAGGGCCCGGAGTGACTAGCACATCGACCGTCCCGGTCCGCCGCGTAATGCCAACTGGCGAGTCCTTCCTGCGTGTATGATGTCGTGCTGCCAAAGCGCGGGAAGCACTTGCCGAAATCACAAAAGCACTAAATTAAACAGGGGCAAAGGCCCAAAACACTCATAATAGCACCGCTTGAGGGTAGGAGTCCCAAATTTGAATAACGGGATAGTTTACAGAGAGTTTAAGTAATTTATAGTTACGTGAAATTTTGAACCATACAACATTTAAAAACGTAGACACTGAATTTGGACGTTATTTGAATAGAAATAATTATAACACAACACTGGCAATTACAGAACAAATAAAACGTGAAACTGTTTGGGGGAGAACACATGTAAATATTTGGGCAGCAAGTTGGCTGCGTGGGCCAGTCCAAGTTGTCGCAAGGCGCAGAGGTGTTTTACTGGTATTAAGGTTAAATACGAAAAAGTTGAGAGGTGGCACAGTACACATGAAACACACTTACCCCTGGCCTTTCTATATTATTGCCTGTTAAATGGCATAACTCCCCTTGATGGGAAAAGCACGGGAGGGCTTTTACACAGTGTTAAACTTTGATGTTAAATTACTTCGCTTCTCGTCAAGGGGGCACATTCCTACCATTTGCTGGCAGTTCTATGGGACCGACGCACACGCTGGTGGCACCTGGCGTCGTGGGGGCGGCGTCTGGACGCCACTACCTCATGTACCCATGTGGCCGGGTGCGTTCCCATATGCCGTGGCTATACGGGCGCTCGGCCCATTCCATAATGGTGGCTTAATGCGCACGACGGGCTCAGAGAGAGGGAGTTGCGGAACGACCCGCGTCAAATGCCCCCTCCTGGGAGCTCGTCTGTGCATAACAACGCTGCCACCGCCTTACCTGCAGCAGGAGGGGCTCCGGGGGCCGGCTGGCCGCGTGTGGAGGAAGTACCTGCCTGGCTGGGGTGGCTGACGACTGCGGAGTGCCGTTGCCTTAGTCTTGGTGGCCGGATCGTCGTGGCAGGAGGTGCACCCGGGGTGCACTCCTCGGCCCGTACGTCTCGATCGGCGGGAAGGCAGTAGGCCTTCCCCGCCCTGTAAGTTGTCCCCAGGGTCCAGGTCACCCGGGTCGGGCTGCAGAGGTGGCCACGGAGCTGGGTCCTGGATGCCCGGGGTGGGGAGGGGCGACAAGGGCGCCCTGTCCCCCCCTCGTGCGGTGCTGGTGTCGGGTCGACCTCCGTGTCGTACCGTGTTATCTCCTGCGGCAGGCCGGAGGGTGCCTGGCTGTCGTCTCCGGCCAGTGGCAGCTGGACGTCGGCGTCGCCGGTCCCTCCTCGGGCTTTGTCTTAAACAGGCAGTCCCGTCACCTCCGCCCCGGGCATGGCGCCTCGGGGGCGGAGTTGGTCCGCGTCGGCAAGTGGCGTCTTGACGCCAGGCACCGAGACGCCTACGATTCCGTCGGTCGGCTCATGGACCCTCGCCGGAACTCTTGGACTGTTACATTGTTCAGGTGTGCGCATCGGCTTCCTGTCACTAGTGTCGACTGCCCCTCCGCGCCGTCCCCCTTCTGCTGCCGTAGTCGGCGGTGTCCAGCTCGCGAAGAGGCGCCTTACGCACCCAGTGGGGGGGGGGCTGTTTCCTGCACGCAGGGTGCTAGGTGGCGCCCTGTCTGGCGGGTCTGTCCTGGGGGCGTGGTGCCGTGGGGCGTTCCACTTCTGCCGCCATAAGCAGCTCGCAGAGCATCTCTATGTACTTTGTTTACTCGGCCGTTGTGGTGCCTAACGAGGTAGGTGGTCCTGCCGCACTCTCGTACAACCTGGTGCGGTCCGCTCCACTTGGCAGCGAAGCCTGCACAGTAGTTCTTTTTTCCTGCCGAGAGAGTTTGCGCTCGGACGTACATCCGCTGTCCAGGCTGGTGCTGTTCAGGGGGGGCGTCTCGTGGTCTTGAGCCACTGTTGCGCTTAGCATTCTTGGTTAGCCCTCATCGCCACGTGTCGCTCCTGTCGCCTCTCCGTCCTTACTTCAGGGCTTCCAGGTTCCTCCTCGCAGACGGCGGCGCACTGATACTCGCCTGTGAGTCTGAGATTGCACCCTAGTAGTGCCGCTGCTGGTGATTGTCCGGTGGCCGCATTCACCCGGCACCTAAGTGTGAACAGGGCTGCGGGCAGGTGTTCGGCCCAGGTCTCGTGCCTTTTCCCCACACGGAGTCGGAGCTGCGTCTTCAGATCCTGATTCCGACGCTCCGTGGGGTTGGCTCTCGGGTGGTACACTGGTGTGGTGTGGTGGTAGACGCCCAACTTCACACATGCGTCTCTCCATTTTCCCCCAGTGAATTGTGACCCGTTGTCCGTAAGCAGGACCTTCGGGTAGCCCCATCTTGCATAAAACTCCGTGGCAAGTGTTCGCACTAGGTTCTTAACACGTGTGCTGGGAACAGCGTAGGCTTCCGTCCACCTCGAAAACATATCCGTCACCACTAAAATGAAGCGCTTGCCTTTCGTGGAACAGGGTATGTCCTATGATGTCTAGGGCGACAGTTTCGAAGGGGCGCTCCGGCAGACGTGGCTGCTGCTGTTGCTCGCCGTCGGTTCTTCGCTATTTGTACTTGTTGCATGTCTCGCAGCTTCTGACATACCGTTGCACCGCCCAGGTCACCCCTGGCCAGTAGAACAGGCGGCTTACATTGCGGGCGGTCTGGCACGCGCCCGGATGTCCGGCGAAGTGTCCGTCGTGGGCGTGACGTAGTACGTTCCCGCGTTCACACTTGGACACAAACAGTCTCCATGGTCCCTCCTGAAGGGGGGGCGCGTCTTTACCCGTTTGTCGACTACACGCCACTGGTGTACCAACTTGTTCGCGCATTCCTGGCACTTGTTCTGACATGTGGGACAGTCTCGCTGTGCCGCTACAACCGCCTCGTAATGGTTGTTAACATTGGCCTCTTGCAGTTCTGCTATCAGCTGATATAGCTGGGCGTCAGCTGACTGCGGCTCGGGTGGCAGGATATCGTCCCAGTCCGTCACTTCGCGCACGATGATGTCAGTGCGCGACGCCCGCAACAATGTGTCGGCCAGTTGGTTGACGTTCCCCGCTACATGTTCGACCTTGAAATCATAGCCTTGCAGCACCATGGGGCCAAATTTAGCGCTCGAGAAGTCTATTACACGTCGTGCTCCCTTGTAGCCGTACTGGTACAGCACCGCAACGACCCCTTCTTGACTTGCGTCCATCTGGAGGTACAGTGAGCGCTGACAATCGTAGTGGGCTAGGGTCTCGCACCTCGTGAACGCTGTCTTAATGTCTCGGAACGCTTTGTCCGCCTCCGCGGTCCAACTGTATCTTCTCTGCGGGGAGAGGAGAGTTCTCAACGGTGCTGTTATGGTCGCGAACCCCTGTATGTGCTCATGTAGCCAGTTTATCAGGCCGAAAAACTTGCGCAGTTGTTTGCGCGTGCCTGGTGGTTGGCACTCCTCTACTAAGCGCAGGTGTTCGGCGTTGGGTCCAATCCCCTTCTCGCTGACCATGTGGCCTAGGAATTCGATGTTGGCCTTCCCTATATGGCATTTGGGTACTGCACATGTCAGCCCATTGATGGCCAAGAGTTCTAGGACGAGCGATAGGTGGATTAGATGTTCTTCCCAGGTATTCGTCCATATGAGCACGTCGTCGAGGTAGGCTAATGTGAACTCGCCGGCCAGTCCGCTCAGTACCTGCACCATCATCGTTTGGAACGTCGCAGGTGCTCCTTTCAGGCCGAACGGCATTGCGCAAATTTGGTATTGGCTGCCATCTGGGGCCATGAATGCGGTTTTCTCCCGGTCGTCCTTACGCACCGGTACTTGCCAGTAACCGCTCCGCAGGTCTAGGGAGAACACTTTCGCGCATCCAATGGCGTTCAGAGCATTCTTGATGCTGATGTATGGTGGGGACAGGTTTTCTGTCGCGTGATTCACACGTCTCAGATCTACGCAAAAGCGCAGCGTGCCATCTTTCTTGGGGGCTAACGTTATTTGTGAATTGTACCGGCTGTTGGCCGGTTCAATGATTCCGTCTGCCAGCATCTCCTTGATCTGTTCTTTGATGACTTTGGCCTGATGTGGCAAGTAGCCCCTAGGGGGCATGTAAATAGGTTTGTTTGTGGTGAGGTTGATTCGGTGTTCCGTCACCGCAGTACATCTCAGGATATCATTAGCCGCAAACACTTCGCTCCTCTCATCTAAAAGTCGTTGAAATGCTTCTCTGTATGCAGGGGGTACTTCGTTTGATATATCCTCGAGTCTAACTGTGGCGGCCGGTTCCCTTGTTTTTGCCTCTGTACTGTATGCGGTTCTGCGTTCAACAGTGCCGAAGTGTATGCGTCTCGCCGCGGGCTCTACCACTGTGTTCTGTTCGGTAAGCCAAGGCAGGCCCAAGATGGCGTCCTCCCTTGGCTCCGTTGCTACCAAGGCAGTTGTTATGGTTCCAATGTCCCTGATGTGTACAACAATGGTGGCTTCGCTTATCGCTTGGCACTTCGCGCCCTCGGCAGCTAGCTGAACGCGCTGATTGAATTTCATCATGGTTTTAGTATTAACAAATTCTGGCCGAATGAAACTGTGTGAGGCCGCTGTGTCTACTAGCGCATAACAGCGGAGGTTATTTATGCTTACTAAAATTTTTATTGATGGATGGTGTCGACTATGGATTTGCTGGAGTAGAGCATGTTGCGGTGTCTGGTTCTTTACATTGACGCTGGTGTACACGGTGACGTCAGGTCCCGTGACCCCTACTGTCCGTTTCCCGACTGGGACCTGGTATTCTTGTCCCCTTGCCTCGGCCTTGCCGTCACTCTAGGACAGTCTTTATGCCAGTGCAACTGTTCGCCTGGGCCGAACTGACATGGGAACGGGGGTGGCTTGGAATAGTCTAGCGAGCGTCGCTGTTTCGTGTTGTCATGCACATCACCCTTGGAATAATCACTCTCATACCTTGTGTTCCGTTCGCGATGTCGCTCTCCGCCTGTCGCCGCTGTCCTTGGTGTTGCTAGTTGTGCAGCTGTCGTGGGCCGGTCAGCACCGCTGCTCCCATGCATTGTCCTTGGCGGCTGGAGCGTCGCTCTCCCGAACAGTGCGGTGGCCTTTATAAAATCTTCTGGCTCGTACATCAGTAGTGGCCCTAGCAAAGCACGGAACTCTGGGCGCACGGTTTCGGCGATGGTAGTAAGCACTTGTTGCGCACTAAGGTGTGGTTGATACTTGCGCAGTAGGTGTTACTTGCGCGATGCAAACACTGGCAGTGGCTCGTTCCCCTGTGGCTCCAGCGCGAGTCGGCTTTGGGCTTGTAGTGACATAAACACTTCCCCGTATTGTGACAGGAATAGTCCCCGAAATTCGTTCCGCGCCATCCCATATTGTGTCATACTCGACCACCACCTGCTGGCTTGGCCCGTCAGCTGCTTCCCGATGACTTGCGGCCATTCTTCATCACTAACGCCGTATCGGTGTAGGCGGCCTTCACAGTCCTCCAGGAATGCCACCGGGTCCTCGCTCGTTAATCCCGCGAAAGTTGGTAGCGTCTGGAACTGGCGTGGCGTCGACATGGCCGGCGAGCGCGTCGCAGCCGTCTCCGTCACCTGCGGTGTCACTGTAGTGTCCAATGCACTCGTAAACATTGGTGGTATGGACATGTTCTGAATGACTGCGACAGTTGTTCATGGGATAGCTCTGTGACCTAGGTTGCTGACCTCGGTGGTGTGGTTCTGCCAGTTCGGTGTCTCTGACGGAGGTTGTTGTGTAGCAGCGATACAGCCAAAACACAGGAAGCCCGTGCCGACTGCCTTCTGCTTCTCCTCGACCACGAGGCATTCCATGTGCGCATCTTGCTCACAGTACTTACACGCAACGTAGTTCCCGCCTCCACGCGGCATCGCGGTCGTCTGCACTCAAGTACTGGTGTATCAGGCACGTTGCCGCCTCCCGTCTCGAACAGTGTGGAGACTCGGTGTTTTGCGCCGTCACTGGGTGAACGTGCCGTTGTGGCTCCCGCGCTCGTCTCGCACATGTTGCACCGGAAAGGTCCTGTGTGTGCAGTCACCACTTCCGCGGCTAACAAGCATGCCTCGTGGTATTGCGCGGAACACATCACGCACGGTATGGTGCACTGTCCTGGGTGCAGACAGACTAGGCTGTCACATAATTTACGCTTTAAAATGTCACTGAAATTTGCTTCCTGTTTAAAGTTTGTTTGTTGTGCTGCGCACGCACACGCGGTTGCACACGGTGTCTTCCAGTTGGCAGCTTCCCGTCTTGGCCCACACTGCGTACCCATCCATGCAGGTACATCATCGGACGTCGCCTGCAGCGGAAAGTCGCGGTTGTCGCGGAAGAAGTTATGTGGGTGCCAGTTCGGTAATAGTGCCTTCACGTGGCATCTGTGGTGGGCCGGATGTTCAGGCAGAGTCTCGTAGCACTGGTCGCACGCGTGGCCGGTGGCTCCATACACGCCGTGGTGTGCCATGTCACGGAAGCACGGTAGCGCGTGCGGCGCGGACGATCAGCTGGTCAGGTCACCGACCTTGGCACATCAGACTCCCCGCGTGCGGCACGGTAGGGGGAGGTAGCTCCGGCGGCAGGTAGCCTGGGGGTTGACGCTGTCCTTGGTGCACGCGCTGCCACCCCTTGGATGGAGCGGGGGAGGTGAGGGGGTCGTGCGGCCAGTTGCTGCCACAAGATGGCCGCCCTCGCATACACTCTCCCTCTGCTTCCGACAATGGCGACCACGTGGTCTCTGCGTGCGAATTTTACCATAACTGCAACTGCGATGGTGCGTGGTTGTTAACGCCCCACGTTGGGCACCAATTTGACGTGAGCGGGGGTCGTGATTAAGTGTTGCTTGCCTGGTGCGCCAGCCCGTTTAGAGAGAACGGGAACTCATGAGAGCAGAGACTCTAGGTTTCAGGGCCACGTGGCCGACGGCCGTGGTGTTGCAGAACACTCCCCACTCTACGTTGCTAAGTTACTTGCGCAGGGGAATCTTATGGTGTTCCCCACGCCCGTAGCACTAAAGTAGAAAAGTACACACATAAACACACTGTAGGTATAGCGCTGGAATGCGGGTTGAAGGGTCCCGCGCCCTTATGGCCGTGAAGCGGCAAGTAATAAATATGCACCTGTAACTAGAAAAACGAATTTATTGGTAAAGCACCATGCTCCAATCATACAACACTGGTGGCGCAAATAGCGGACCCGGCCCTAATCCCGACCGATGGGCGATACTGTTACATGAAAATTCACTACACGAGTGAAAAAGATAATTTAAGTAATGCCCCTGGGCGACGAGTTGCAGGGGTGAACGGTACACCTCCGGGCCAGCAAAGTTAAAAGAAAATGCTCCAGACGAAAAAAGAATAACTATTGATACACTACTGATTAAGCAAAGATGTGTAGGGCCCGGAGTGACTAGCACGTCGACCGACCCGGTATGCCGCGTAATGCCAACTGGCGAGTCCTTCCTGCGTGCATGACGTCGTGCCGCCAAAGCGCGGGAAGCACTCGCCGAAAATCACAAAATTACAAAATTAAACAGGGGCAAAGGCCCAAAACACTCATAATAGCACAGCTTGTGGGTTAAAGTCCCAAATTTGAATAACGGGATAGTTTATAGAGAGTTTACGTAATTTATAGTTACGTGAAATTTTGAACCATACTACATTAAAAAACGTAGACACTGAATTTGGACGTTGTTTGAATAGCAATAATTATAACACAACACTGGCAATTACAGAACAAATAATCCATGAAACTGTTTGGAGGAGAACGTGTTTAGATATTTGGGCGGCAAGTTGGCTGCGTGGGCGAGTCCAAGTTGTCGCAAGGCGCAGGGGTGTTTTACTGGTATTAAGGTTAAATACGAAAAAGTTGAGAGGGGGCACAGTACACATGAAACACACTTACCCCTGGCCTTTCTATATTATTGCCTGTTAAATGGCATAACGCCCCTTGACGGGAAAAGCACGGGAGGGCTTTTACACAGTGTTAAATTTGACGTTAAATTACGTCGCTTCTCATCAAGGGGAACATTCCTACCATTTGCTGGCAGTTCTATGGGACCGACGCACACGCTGGTGGCACCTGGCGTCGCGGGGGCGGCGTCTGGACGCCGCTACCTCGTGTGCCCACGTGGCCGGGTGCGTTTCCATATGCCGTGGCTGTACGGGCGCTCGGCCCGTTCCGTAATGATGGCTTGATGCGCACGACGGGCTCAGAGAGAAGGAGTTGCAGAACGACCCGCGTCAAGCTCTCAATTATTATTTATAAATATATGATAATGATTTACGACTCACTAAACAACTATAGCCACACATGTATTAGGCAATGCACTCACAAATACCATGTCACTCAATTAACAAATATTACGTGAAATTAAAAATATTATTTACTTAAAATTACAATAACGAACATTTTGCTTTCACCACACTTCAGAACACAACCAAGACAAATTTACTTCTTTTCAGACACTCTTGTACATGCATGAGCGAGCAGCACACAGTTTGAGATTACGCGCGATAAAATCTCGTAAGCAATAGCCAACAAAAGAACAACTACGCTTCTGATTGGCTGTTCTTAACTTTAACTTTACGTTATGTTGAAGTTGATTCAAATTCGACATTTTTAAGTTACCGTTGCATCGCCGATAATTCAATGTGAAAACACTGCAGCGTGACCTATATATCTACTCAGCTGTAACGTAAAGGTAACTTAACAGGCTCCATGTTAACTTCATTGTGAATCGGCCTTAAGCCAATAGCTCTGTTGATGCAGACATTGCCCTCCATTTTGTCGTATGTCGTGCTGCGCTCTGGAGGAGGCGCAGTCGCGAATACGGAAAATCGCAAGTTACGACTAATCATAGCAATTAATCTATGCATGAGACTTTTTAATGATTGTTGCAATGGGAGTTTACAGTTATAATTTATTGGTTTGTGGCAGTGGCGTCTCGTCAGGGTAAGCAAGGCAAGCAGTGATTGCCCAGGCAGCTTCCTGACAATTCTCTGATTATAATAAATATTTACTTGTAACCTTGTCTCTACTAGAAGCTAACTGTGGCTCGTGCAAATAAGTGTATATTTTACGAATTCCGCTCAGATTACAATACTGTCAATTGGAAGATAAGAACTCGTAAACAACCAAAGCAAGCTGTTGAAAAGCGCTTCCAATAACACTTCTGTGGGTAGAGTTGCCGTGATAGTATTCGGGTGAATGAAGGGGCTGGAAGGGTGGTCGGGTTGTGGGAACACGAGAGGGGATTGGCTAAGTGACGCTGTGTTAGAAGCTACGATTGCAGTGCTATCTCTCCGAAGTGATACGAATATAGCCGAACCTAGCAGAATTGCCACTATAGCGGTTTTGTTACCAGTTACTGTGATTTCAGATAATTCATTACCGGTCAAGTTTTGTAACTTATGCGTTGATAAACAGGCAGGCGAAGACTGTTTACATTGACACTAGTAAATTGGAAATTTTCTTTTCTATTGATAAGACAGGTCTCCGGTGATTATTCAAGTGCTATTAGTGGTTTTCTATAGACTTAAGTTGGCAACAATGACACAGGTAGATTGTTTTAGAATTTACATGAATCCAATCCAATGTGTTGGCAATTTCCCGCGCTGCACGGTAATACTGCGAAGTGAATAGGCCTATAATAGTTTGTTATTTAATTTCGTTGTTGCGCTATCTAAAACTAGGAATTTTAAATGCTCTTGCGAGACTGAAATCCAAGATTCATAAAATGAATGAATCGAAAACGCGGATGCAAGTGTTGTGTGTGTGGATTACGTGCTAAACCTTTTTCTAGCAGTGTTTTTACTTTTCAGCAAAGATGTGACCTCATCAGAGAAGGTAGGCTGACACTTGAAATTGGCGTAATTCAAAATGTTTGTAATCTTATTCACAATTTCTCTTTATTCGAATTTTCTGTAAATGTTGCAGAATAAAATTCGATAATGGTGTTTTGTGCTCAGTTCTCATAAACATATCTGAACTATCCTTGTGAGATCGATTGTTGACTGTAATTATTTTTGTAGGCTACTTTTACAATGAAACATTTTGGAAACCCATTGTGGAAGCCGTAACAATACTACAACTAACTTTGAAAATTATGCAGTTTTGCAAAGTTAGTATTACTAAGGCTTTATTGGCAACTAGGATTCTAAAGCTTTTCTTTGTAAAAATACAAAAAAAAACGTTCAACAGTATTGATGGCAGGATTTTAAACAAAGGCTTTATGAGTGTGATGATTATAAATAACAATGCACATGCTGTAACTCTACAACCAATGGCCTCGAATTCGGCCACATCACCAGAAGTAATTCCCCAATGCACGGGGTTTGTCGTTTCAGTTTTTTTTGGGGGGGGGATGATTTCTTTTGGCGACTGTGACATTGTTGCATTTTTTTATTAATTATGCATGTATAAATTAGAAACTTTAATAATAAAACTTCGGTTTTATGTACTTACATTATTATTACTTAAATAACAAAATAAAAATATATACACATCCCTCTAAATCTTGGAGGGGTATGGGGTCGTCACCCCTTAAAAGACGCCACTACCAACGCAGCATTCTGTAGATAGTAACATGACAATCTGACCCACCCCTTGGCTGGCTCCTTGGTTTTATCTTAAGGTATCAGATATCCCAGCATATTGCCTTCACGCATCCTAATAAAGAATCTCTGACACGATACCTGATACCTTAACAGCGGACATACAAGCCATTCTGATTTCTGTTATGTCAGTTGCTAAACTAGCTGCTACACTTGTTATCAAGGAATATGATTTTTTGGCGATTTTTATTTCTCTCTTCCATTAAAATATTTCAAGTTTTAAGCGTGCCCCCCCCTTCCCATCCATCACATTTAAACGCTAAAATCCTGGTAGTCGCAAATATTATTAGTAGCTTGCCTTTCAAATAAGGTCACGCATCGCCACTAGTTTGTGGACATACGCAACTGCTCATGATTTTCTGATCAAGCTTTTGTCGATGACAAAGTAAAAAAAAAAAATATATATATATATATATATATATATATATATATATATATATATATATATATATATATATACAACACACACGAAAAGTAGAAAAATAAATAAATACACAATCACAGAGGACTTCCTCTCAGATTTTTTTGTCTATTTAGGGCCGTATTAAGAAACAATTTTAGACATGGTTTAAAAAATAGTCTCTGTTTAAATAGCCAATTTTAGTTACTACTTGCGATTTTCCATATTCAGAAAGCGCAATTAGAGGTGACTATTTTAGTATGGGTTTAACTAGTCATGGTTTAAGTTAGTCAAGGCAGGTGGGTAGTTTAAGGTGTGATTAACCTGAACATTTACCAGGATTGGAACAAATATGGCGAGATTTTATTGTTTAATTTATCACGACGTTTAATTTTAGCATGGCAATTAGAAAAAACATAAAATAAAACCGCAGAGAATAGTGTTTTCTTAAATTATATCTTAGCAGTTTATTAAATTTACAGAACGATGCTAGAAAACGTTCGAATGAATATAAATTAGTATGTATTTCTGTGTATAAGTTCCAAATAGTGAATAGAGTAAATAATTTCATTTCAGTGTTTTATGCACAAGAACTTTGTGGAATGACAACTTGTGTTTTACCTCCATTTCAATAAACCCAATACGAGGTGCAAACAACTATGTATACCCATTTGTCTATGCATTTTGCGAGGCATACAGCAAGTGCATCTACATTACCACCAACAGGTGGCAGTATGTTTTATTATAAAAAAGCCTTTATATCAATTATTTTCTCACAACATTTGATTTAAATTTAAAATATCGTATTTCTATGTTAATTTTTATCCATTTGAGTAATGTTTTGCCTCATGTAATGATTCACTGTAAGTTTTGTAATTGTTTCAACGGAACTACTCCTAAATGAAATATATACAAGTCTATATATAATATTTGAGGAAATGCTTATGTTCGAAGATTGCTGCCGCTGTTTCTGATAGATATTGTCTAATTTTTATTGAATCACAGGTTATGCCTGTGATTCACAAGTGGATCTAAGAGATGTTCTAAGTAGAGTTTTTGTGATGTAGCAGATTATGATGTCCCTGATCAAATAATTAACATACTCCGGTTTTCATTATTTTGTTAATTTGATGCTAAAAACTTTATCGAATTTGCTCGGTACTATAAATAGGTTTTACATATTTTAAGTACAAATATTTCTTAAAAAATTCCATTTGCTTAAACCATAACAATATTCCGAATTTCATGTGTTTTGTTTACATATTTGAAAGTAAAGTTACTCTAAATGTTATAGTATTTTCAGGTTCGTAGTTGTTCTGCTGTAGCACAAATATTTTATGCAAAGGTTAGGAATTTGAAATTTCTCTTCTGAATGTGGAACTTTTTGTCAGTTGCTCAAATGTTACTAACACATAAATCTATATTGTAAAACTACCACTGGCTTCTGTGGAAATGACCGAGAGCACAGAGTTTTTTTTTTAAATATAACTATTACGAATGTGCATAAATGAACAACAGACATGACAACAGTCAGAAGACACTTAGTACAAGTAATGTTTTCCATCATCACATTAGGATGTTCTAAAAAATAACTAACGCATGCACAGTGAGGCACCACACGTGTGTGGTGCGTATGTGAATGAGTGAGAGAGATAGACTTAGGAAGCGAGAAAGCAGTGGCTTAAGATGGGACTGCGCACATGCATGCATTGTATAAAATCGCTTGGGGAGGTAGCGTAGAAGAAGTTAGCACACTTCCACGTCCCTCGTATACTACCACATTTTTTAAAACGTTCCAAATATAAGTAAGAGTCAACTGTGAAACGTGTTACTCGAGTAACGTTTTACAGAAATATTACAGTTATTTTTAACTGTTATGTTAAATAATGTCCATCTCTAGTGGATAGCAGTGATGAACTAATTTGCTATTTTATCAGAATTAGTAATGGGTAGAGGCACGAGTATTTCATGTATTGATTCTAGTTCAGGTTGAACATCAAGAACGTATACCTCACTTTCGCTTCTGTGATTAGACGACAGCTGTTTCTACGCAACTTTTTCGACAAGTCAGTAATGTGTAACAAAATAATTCGTGGGGATATTACGTGCCACCTGTTTGTACAGATAAAAGCCAATGCAAACTCGACCTTGACCAGAGCGTGTATAAAACTGAGAAGTCTAGGCTGCAGCCAGATGAATAGGTGAAATAATCGTGCTTCTAGTAACGGGTTGAATCAGATCCATTTAAAGAGCTAGCTGTCTAGTGCTTGCTCTTGACTTCTAGTCGAGGAGCCCGAGAGCTGCAGTAATGACAAATGTAGTTATTTTTGGCAGACCTAGGTAGTTTGGAACTAGTCATACAAGTGAAATGTTCTTTGGAGGCAGTTTGTTTGAACTATACAGTTAACCATCTTAAAAAGTTCTAATCGAGATAGGGATGCGTACATTTTTTCCTAAATCACACATACGAAGCTCGAACATATTGTTGCGAGCCACAACAATCTGGCTGAGCAGTATAAGGTGATAAAATGGCGGTAAAGCTAAGATATACCTTCATTGCTCATTGTATGTGCTTGCAGAATAATGTGATAGTTTAGCATTGTATTATTCTAACATATTATTTATTTCGTGTGGTTGTGAATCCACCTTAATATTTCAAAAGACCTCTGTGCCAAAATGTTTTACAAACAAAACATATGCACTGCAGTATAACATAGTTAGGCTAACTTAATCACATAAGTTGCACACATGGTCTAAGAGGAAGAGGTCTTGCCACTGCGTATGCTCTCCAGCAAGAGAAAGTGGCCCCTTCATGTCGCCGAGCGCTAGTAGTAATTTGGTGGAAGATTTGTCTTGTTTACATCTCGCGTTTTAACATTTTTGCAATTATTTACATAAAATAATGTTAATAAGGTAAGCTGATATAATATATACATGTTCCATGTCCATAAATGCATTGGCATGTGTGGAACTGTTTATAAAAGTAGTCTGAAGGAATATATTGTGTATTATTGTTTTAGTGAACACATTCGAACAAAAACTATATTTTGTGCCCTACAAAATTTGAGAAACGTTGCAATGTGCACCTACATGTAAAATATTGAAAAATTAAATTTTATTGTTATAAAAAATGTGTTCCAATAAAAAATTACATTCCCATTTTTTTCTTCGATATAATACTCGCAATTCCGGTAACAACTTCACATTTTAAGCTAAGCATAATACAAAAACAAGACAGATCTTCCACCAAATTACTACTAGCGCTCGGCGACAAGAAGGAGTCACATTTTATTCCTCAGTGTTAAGACCTCTACCTTCATAGACCGTGGTTGCACAGCAACATAATAATGGTGGCATCATGTCTTTAATTTTTAAAAATATGTTTAATTTACTATTTTTCCAATCTTAAAAGATCAAAGAATAAGAATAGAAATTTGATGCATTTAGTTTACAAGTAGTGGTAGTGTGTAACCAACCAACACATTATGAACAACAAAACTGTTTTATTCCTCAACCTGTACAGTTCGACCGACCTGTAGGTTATAAATCTTTAGAAGTTTGCTGTCACAATACACGTACTCACGTTCTCCCCTTTGTCGTATTGACTAAAACGATGTGCTATTATTAATTGCCTATATTTTTTTACAAAAATAACTTATTTCCAAACTCCTCTTCGTTAAACTAAATAATCCAGTCCCCAAAACCTTATGTATAGGTGGTTTGCGATAAATTGAGCACTTTAAAAGACCATAGCCTTCAGATGTTAATTGTTTAATAATAAGTAATCTATGAGCACCGATTGTTAATAAGATATAATTGTTGATATTAATAACTGTCAAGAAACTATAAATAATTCCTAAAACAAAAAAGGAATTAGGGTTTCAAAATGCTAATTTTATTCATAATCACCTATATGTGCAATGTACATACATTGTGTGTGTTTGTGAATCCATTTTAATAGTATAATATGTGAATTACTATTTATTGTACAGTAATTGAAGTACTCTGTGATCAAAACAACAGTGTAAGACGTACCTAATGTTTACTAAATAACAAAACGTGTTATGCACAGCAGCAATATAATCTTACAACTCAAGTCATAATTTTACTGGCCCAGTGATGGTAACGAAATAGGTAGGATAGGAAGTTTTTTTTTTCTTTAAAAATATTTGATGTTAATTTTTCATAAAACAACTGCCTCGGTCATCAGACTGCTCGAACTACTTGGTCAGCCGACCAAGCATAGTTCTCTTCTTCTCTTCAAGTTTACTATATGTTTTCTATCTCACCTTTCAGTAGTTCGTACCAGTTGCCATCACACAATAGATGACAGGGTGTCGGCGAGCAGAAAAGAAGTGAGAATAAATAATGGTGTGGATACAGGGAAGTGAGGAGGAAGTTGGAAAGCAATGCACATGCACAGACAACTGTGATAGCAATTGCAGCATAGGTGGTAGGGAGAGAAAATTGGTGAATGAGCAGCAACTTTTTTTGTACTACAAACACAATGCAGATGTAAGAACAGCTCTTTTTCGCACAAATTAACTAGTTCCGTAGTTCACTTAATTGACTGTTATTTCAACCAGTGCAGTGAACTTGCTATTTAATAAAAAATTTACAACTGAAAGAAAAAGAACACATACATTTTATATATCTATGTGCCTCTCTAGGCCTGTAGATATCAAGCCCCATTAGCAAAGAATTAGGTGTTCAATGGGCTTGAAGTAAATGTTGCTGCTACGAGTTTTATTACCAGAAGTATTTCAATATTGTGTCAGTAGAACTGATAGCTCTGTTTTTTTAAATCAGATAATACTTAACCACAATTAAATATGCTGTTGCAACTGAGTTAAGGCACAACAATTTCTAAAAACTTTTGTGGGAGGGTATGGGTAGAGAAAACACTTGGAGAAAAACAAAGGCTGATGTCAAATCGATCTTACCTTCCCAGGCTTAGTGGCTGGATCAATAACAATACAAAAACTGATTTCGAGGTATTTAAAGTAGGAACAGTAGTAGCAAAAGTCAACATCATGGTTTTGTGATTTCATTGTGTAAAGCAATATCATGGTGAGACTTAATTAACAGAACTTTCTTACCCCATATAAATTAACATTTGAACATGGTTTCCCATTGTCATGTAAATGCTGAAACCATTAAGAACTAAAAATATAGTAAAACTTCACTATAACAAACCTGAAAGGACCCAAAATTAATTAACTTTGCATAGTGAAGTTCTTTACAACGAAATTCTGTTATAAAAAATGTATGTCTTTTTGATGAATTCAACATTTTGTCCCTAGGTTTGAAGTTTTTATTTTACTAAAATTAAAGTAGGAAAGACTTTAATGCTGTACCTGATATAAAATTATATTTTTAAAACATGAGTATGCCTAAGCATGACAAAATGTTATAATAAAAATAGTTAAAATTTCAGTTTTAGCACATTACAATGCATAAGAAAATCTATAAAAAAAAAAAAATGTAAAGTTCAGGAATAAAACATGCAAGCGTAACTAATATAAATTTGTGAAGGCTATAGTGACCCCTTCCAAAACTCTTAAATTAATTTTACAAGCTCACAAAAAAAACTTAATAACTAAATTATGTTACAATAAATACAAAGTCAAATCTTGGAACAATCAGAGTGGATGTTGACTTTTCCGTATTTGTGATTTCCTTATGTAAATTTTCATTGTTTTACACAGCAAATTGTGGCCTAAGTTTTCAGAGGTGAGTGTTAACTTTCCAGTGTATCGCATGTACTCAGGAATGAATTAACCAGTTGAACAACCTTTTCTCCAGCATCTTGTGCTGTGCCGAACACAGACATTTTACAGTTTAAATAAGATTTTTTTCTTTCCAAATCCAAGATTGACCCAAAATTGTGGACAATGTTAATTTTATGTTTCCAAAATTAATAGCAGTGCAAGTCTTTTCAATGCTCTCCCCACATCTTTTATTACAGTCATAAATATTTTTATGACACATGCTTTTCGTTTTCTTGTTGACATTTTAAGCAAAAAGTCACAAAACCACAGAAGTCCGCACTAAATGTACACAAACAATCCAAGATAACAATGGCCTTTGATGTTTTTCACTATAACCTTTGGTTCACATCTGTACAGCCATGGTTTATAGATGAAATAGTTACAATCAATGTGGCATGTTTTGATGTGATTTTCTTTCGTATCTACGACCACACTATCAAAGTTGCGCCTACAAATTGTTTGACTCCATCTATGGTAGTGAACAAAATGATGTGAAAAGGATGACCATGGTAGTTATGCAGCAACATTTATTTTCTATGATTTATGATCAAATTTATAAAAAAAAAATATGTTGTTTGAGCTGAAATAACGTGTTCGTCATAGTGAAATTTTAAAGAAAGTCTTAAAATATTTCACCTCATAATGAGTTGGTTCAATATATATTTATATTGGAATACATAGGCTGTTGTCAGGACCAAATTAATAGTTTTAGTGAAACATTCATTATGCAGATGTTTGTTAATGTTGTAGTGCTTTACCACCTAAAAACAAGTTTTGAAACATCAGTTCGACGAACTGCTTATACATACATGACAAAATAAAGTGTGAGGATTTGTACATTGTTCAAAAGTAAAGATGTGAAAATTAAAAAAAAAAAAAAATGTTTTTAAAAAATAATCAATATTGTAATTTTTGATATGTCCTGTTAATTTTTTACTAGTACACTGGATATTACTTTAAAGTGTATTGCCCCCTGCACAATTCATTTGGTGGAAAGTGTACCCTCCTGTCCCTCATTCCGGAACACCAATAATTTGTAAATGCCTTCAATTCCTCGATAATATTTGAATATTTTATACAAATTAACATTTACAATTATGTTAGCTCAGCTGTAAATATAATTGTATTCAAAGTATTGCACAATACAATAGCAGTGCCATGTAGCAAAGGCTAGAGTAACCTGGGGCCTTATTCTATACCAAAGATACAAAGTTGCTTCATGAACAAAAAATGCTAACACGAGTTTTTACTTCTTTAAAGCTTTAATTGCATGTGTTTAAAAATTTCCTTTGCAAGAAATATACAGTACTTAATTATACAAAAAACCCAAAGACTACTCATTTTTAAACCGAACAAGTCATGGCATTAACATACGTGATACATACCTACTTGAACATGTCATGCCAAACTTACTACTTCTGTTAGATTTGCAAATACAAACTTATTTTCCATTAAACCACATAGATCTCATACATTACATTGTATTCCAACTACAATTATGCATGCTAAAGAAATAGTTAAACAAAATTTATTACTGTAATGTATTGTACCACTTGTAAAGTAACATTACAAACAAAAAAAATATATATACGTAAAATTTTAAAAAATTTTAGACATGACGAAACTTAAAAATAATTACAAAAAAGTATGTAATTGCACTACTGTTCTTGTGACTTGTGCAAAGTTGCATGTATTTAATACAGCATAACAATTTAAAAATAAATAATTATTAAAAACTTACAAATATGATTAACTTATAAAATCCCCTTTTTATAGTTTCTTAACTTTTTTTGTAATGATCATGGTGGCCGCACAAATCTGATTTTTAAATTCAAGAACATTTCCAGAATTTCAAGGACACAAAACCAATTTTCAAGAAAAGAACGACTGTACTTCCCATATGGACATGGTCAATAATAGTTACTAGGAACACCTTAAATTTATGAAAAATCTTTCGTTAATACATATTTTTGCCAAATATATTACACAAAAAAAAAAAACACTGTATTTAGACACAAAGTTATCTATGTAAAATTTTTTTTTTCCCAAATACAAAAATGTATTAATCACGTAAGGACTGGAATTTGAGACATAATCATGGTTCAATAATCGTAACACGTAAAATGAACAGTCAGACATGTTGCTTTAACTACACAATGTTTCGAAATGTGGTCCTGATGTTGCAGAAGATGAAGAATCACATTTCATAATTTTTTTTGTATTACAGCTTACTTTATGTAGAGTCCACTGCATTATTTTTTTATGCAAATTGGTTCCCACAAGAGAAATTCATACAGATCTACACATTCTTACAGTAAAATAATTTTATTGCGGAGCTTACATTTTGCCAATGAACACATGTGCGCGCGCGCGCACACACACACACACACACACAATCTCTTTCTCTCTCTCTCTCTCTCTCCTTTTTCCAAATTGAAAATATGGTACTGCAACCATGGCAGTTGGGACAAAGTTACCCGACCATATACATTGTATTTGAAACCCAAGACGCTGAAATAATAATCTCATTGTGAATACTAAGAATCTCGAGGTTTTTATAAGCATATTGTAAACGTTGGTTACGATTCAGGTGCACATAACAAAAAGTATACATCTTTATGCTTCAATATAAGTACATCTTGAAGTGTATCAAACTGACAATTATTCAACTTTGAAACTAATTAAAAAAAACTCAAGGACAAGTATGGAAATTCAAGCATTTTTCCAGGATTTTTAAGGACATATCAAAATCAAGGACAATTCAAGCTTTTCAAGAATTCAAGTACATGTGGTCACCATGAATGATACACTATAAAAAACATTTTTTAAAATAATTCTAACAAATATTTTTAATTTATACTACCAATATCAACATCATTATTGCATTCACAAATATGCAAGTTTCACATACCTTTTAGAATTATTATGCACAGAACAGACATACACATGTACATTTATTGGTACTCTGTTAAAAATTTTTTTTTTTGCTTTTTTAATAAGTATTTAATTATTTCTACCATGAATTTGAAAGCCACATATACAAATATACAGTGATTTTACTTATGAATTTGAATACTTATGTTCATATAACCGCAGAAAGTTGCTACACTGGAAAAAATTTAATGTTTTTGCTATTTTTATAATCACGGAATAATTTCTACTATAAATTTGAATGTCATATCTACAAAATTACTGGAATTTCACTTATTATTTTGAATATTTATGTACAAGCAACTACACAACATTGCTACACTGTAAAAAAGTGAAGTTTTTGCTATTTTTATATTTGCTGAATTATTTCTGCTATCAATTTGATCATATCTACAAATATACTGGAATTTTACTTATTATTTTGAAGATTTATGTGCAAACAACCACACAACATTGCTACACTGTAAAAAAATTAATTTTTTTTCTATTTTTATGATCACTACATTATTTCTAATATAAATTTGAACATCATCTCTAAAAATATACTGGAATTTCACTTATGATTTTGAAGATTTTTGTACAAACAAACACACACCATTGCTACACTGTAAAAATTTTTTAAGTTTTTTGCTATTTTTACTATTACTGATTTTTTCTACTATCAATTAGAACATCATATCTACAAATAAACCGGAATTTCACTCCAGACTTAAAAGATTTATGTACACATAACCAAACATTATTGCTACACTGCAAAAAAAAATTTTACTATTGTTTATTGTTACAAATACGTAAATATTTCTACTATCACAATCAAAATGTTGCTACAAATTAAACAGAAATAAGTTTTAAAATTGTAGAAGTATGTAGACACACATGCAAACGTCACAGATACACTGCAAAAATGGTAATATTTTTTGGAATTTTATAAATGTTCTGTTTCCACCATATATTTCAAAATTATATTTATAAATACACCAACATTTTGGCAGATTTATATACAGACACCGTACAAAATATTGCTAAACTGTAAAATTGTCAGTAATTTTTTTGCAAAAAAAAATTATGAATATTTACAAATTATTTTGAAGAAATATTATGGACACACGTACACAAACCATTGCTACACTACAAAAAAATAGTAAAAATAGTGCAATTTCTGTAAATTTTATATTATTTCTTCCCACGGAAGACATCTGCACCACCTCACTTCACCTGGCTTCATCATGGATCACCACACGCCGCCTTCAACTTCACTGCCTCCTTGCTTCATTTCCACCTTCTGCTGCATCCGGACGTCTGAGCGCTCCCCTCTCCAGCTTGGGGGCGCTCCACCAGCATCATCTTCACCCCACCCAGCAGACTTCACACTGACTCACCACCAATGATTTTTTCCCACAAGGGCGGTTGTGGTTGGAATGGGAGCTCCATTATGAATCCACCCGATGTATGGTTTTCATTAAAGGCCATGTTGGCCACATGATATTTTGGGCGGGGCTGGAAGGCTCTTCTGGCCCCCATTTAAAAAAATCTTTTTTCTACCATCAATCTCAAAATAACACATAATAAACTTTGGCATAGTATTTTGAATAAATATATACGCAACACACCATTGCTACATTGCAGTATTTTTTTTGCAGTTTTGTAGGCATACATATTGTATTATATCTAGCATCAATAACAATGTTATGTTTTAAAATATACTGGCATTTTACTTATATTTTAAAGAAATATGTTCTCGCACAAACACATACTATTGCTAGACTGTAAAAAAATGACACATTTCACAATTTTTAAGTATATTTTATAGTTTCTCCCATCTATCTCAGAATTATATTTATAAATTCACTAAGCTGTAACTTTTTTATTTTGACACACACACTGCAATATTGCTACACTGCAAAGTGTTTGATAATTTTTTTTGCAAATTTTTATAAATTCAGAAATATTTTACAGTCAATTTCAATATTAGTCTTACAAATATCCTGAAGCTTAAGTAATTTTTTTGAAGATGTATGCACACAGACATTATTGTACATAGCAAATATTAACAATTAAGACATCTAATGTTTACTGAAATTCGTATTTTGTAAATTTTACTGCAGAATAGAATTTTCATTATGTGAATATTGAGCCTTAACAGACAAAATTTACTGAATGAATAAATTTTACATGAAAAATTGCATTACAACCTTGTGTTATATTCATAGGTACTGAATAAACCCTGAGGGTACACAGACAAAACATAAAATTATTGAAAAAGTTTTGGAAATGTTGACAGTTTTGAGCATAAAAATGTTATTTTGTTGCAAGTGCGGCAAAAAGTCATGTATTTTACGCAGACATTTTTTTACTGTGAAATATGGTAAAACATGCATGCATACAAAGTCCTACATGACACTTAGCACACACCCACTTTGTGTCTTTTCTTGTTGACTATTCCTTTGTGCTGTGCTTGCAAACATAGCATTGTCTTTGCAGCTTCGTCTTTGTTGCTGTAGGCGCAATGGAGCAGTAAAGTGTCGTACTGTGAATCGCAAAGGCGTGGTAACATATGAACGGCGCCCACATTTGGAAGGGTTTCGAATCGGACCGAACTCTTCCAGTAGTTGGCGAACAAGGTTGAGGCAGAACTGTGCCAACTTACTTATTTTTCCTGTTCTGACGTTATACAAAATACAATAATTCAAAATAATTATATCCAAAAACATTCAAAAACGACTTCTTGCACCATTTGAGGGACTCCCCAGTGCTGCCCAGAAAACTTATGAGCACGTCGGCTTTATCAACCAACCCCATGTTTTTTTTTGTGCTAGATTACTGACAGAGGCTTTAAAATATTTTCCCTATATGTGCGATCTTTTTTACCTCTGTTTCTGTAATACTGGCGCGGGAAATATTTGTGGTACCAATGTCATTTCTGTCTGAATCAGAATCACAGATCAAATGGTCATTGTCACTCGCTGATTCCCAGTTGAAAATGATTTCACTAAATACTTTTTCAGAAAGTGCTTCTCTGAGAAAAGGTTTCATTTTTATTATATTGTTTGCGTAAAATAACACCAAATCATACTATACAAAATGCAAAATTATTTTATTCGCAAAAAAAAATCACGCACACCGTACAGCTGCACAAACAAGTAATGTTTATTCTTCCACAACATGTGTTATTTAGCACAATTACTTTGTGCAACGAAAGACAAAATAATTGATTACACCATATCGCAAAGTGAAACAGTGAGTGGTTTAAAATTGTGATTTTAAAAAAAAATATATATTTGTTTTAACTTTGTATAAAACCCAACTGTGACTGCCACAACACCTGCTGATTGAAAGGAGAATCCAAGTAGATTCTCGGCATATTATCAATCTTCATGAACGCATAATACAACCCCAAACAGTTGAAATAACGAATGTTAGATAGCAGCACATGTCAAAAGCTCTTAAACGTAAATGTATGACGATACTACTTTGAGACACTTCGAAAACGTATGTTTATGAGCATACTCTGGTGTACCACTACAAGTTTGCTCATAAATATACGTTCACACTCCTCAAAGGGTTAAGCTACAAACAACAATACATAAATATTTTCAAATCATGTAAGCTGACACAAAATTTACCAATGGTGGCAAAGGTTTGTTCATCCCATACTGAACGAACTACAAAATATGGCCATACCTTTCATATAAACAGAACTTTAGAAAAAATGTATTATATAAACTTGCATATTTACATTCATTAATTGTAACTACTGTGACATGGCGAGGAAACTATGTTGTATTAGTATTGAATTGATTTAGTAGATGTTCATGGCACGTGAACAAGTGGTAGTATTTCAAATAAAGGCCGCCGAAAATTTTTTGTGGTTTGTTTATTCTCCCGATGTTCAAATTCAACAAAAGCTAGATTACACCAAAGTTACCGATCAGCACATAAATTTCGAACAAAAGTAATTTACGGCCTAACATGCGGCTACACTCTCCAGGGAGAACACACACCCCGCCATTGTTACCCAACTCAAAACAAGGGTAAAACATGATTAAAAATAAGTTTTCAAAACTAAGTCCAAAAAGTTTTAACATCACTCCAATCCCAGTCCTTCACTGCCACTTCGTCCTCCATCCCGTCCTTTACTGCCACTTCCTCTATCCCGAAACGCCCTTTTCGGTACTTCCCACACAAAGGCAAAATCCGCCCCTCGACAAACGTGACCTACACGCCGTGAGTCTGAGTAGTAAGCCCTCCACTGACGCCAACTACCGTTGGTTCTCCATGCTATTGCGCCTAGCAGCCACCCATTGAACCCACACTTACAACTAACTAAAATAAACTAAATTAAATAACACACAAGATAATAAAGTACAAATAATCGCAATGCTAATAACATATTGTCCAATCACATATTCGTTTCTTTAAATAACGTCCAATTTAATAAATTTGGCATCAAAATATTTTAAAAAAAAGTAGTTCATTGGTTGCCGCCATCTTGTGCACGGGAATAGCACTGTCTCTCTCTCATTCCTGCGCAGCAGCCGAGTTGTAACGGAAAACTAACTAGGTCTTAAAATAAACTGGAAGCACACCTGGCCATTGTTTATGCTACCCAACAATACACCAAGTCCTGAATTACAAAACAATAACAGTTAAGCTGCAAATTATAATATTAAATTTAAATTACAACACAAAGTTGCCTCAGCCTAAACAAACAAAATTAAATACATATAAAATTTAACAATTTCAAACCTGATACAGATAAAATGCCAAACAATACCCTACCAATCTCCTGTCAACAATACCTCAAAATAATGCAATATACAATAGCAAAATTCAGTAAGTCAAACATAAGGAAATTCTAAAAATAAACAGGAAACAATAAAGGCCTAAGTGGTGGGTAAACCGCCTCACACTACATTTAAAGAACTTCTGAAGTCTGTAAGAGTAAATATTGCACTGCTGTAGCTAAAAAGAAAAAAATCTGCAAGGAGTATTGTATTTTATGTAATATGAAGCAATTAAAAAAACCTTACTCACCATTCATTCAAGAATTTTGGAACAAATTTCCACACAAAATATTTTGTGATAATTTTATTCTTGCCAGTGCGTCATATTTGTACAGGGTCTCAGATACATTGAAACGCCACAATAACAAATTTTAACTGTACATGCGAGATCAACAACTCTTGTCTCAAGTATTTCATTAAGAAATTTAGCAGTCATTCCTTGTAACAGATGTTGACATCTCTGTCTTTAAAGTTTTGAGTTGTCTTCGTGAATTGTAAATATTTTTTTTTTTTTCAATTATCAAGATGGCTAGAATTTACATGGAGCTTTAGCAGATTTATCAGTAAAATCTCCAATACATGTTTTCCTGAATATAGTGAATATTGCTGGTGGTTCACCAAGTTTATCATCTGCATTAAGAGAAAAAAGTCACAGTAATATTGTTGCAAACCCCTTTTTGCAATACCAAAAACATTGCCGCCTGGAAGGCTGTAACCTAACCTTATTTTAAACATAAATAGAAAAAAAGGGGGGGGGGTCGTACATAAAGTACTCACTAACCCTACTCAATCAAGACTAAACAAACTGAAACCTCCCTGAGAGGCACCTAATGGGGGTAGTTGGGGCGTGTCTCCTATTATGGTCCTGAGAACTAACATCAAATGTTAAAATAATCTATTGGAATGAATGAAAAAAAAATTGGAAAAAAAAAAACATAAAATGTTAACTTTCACTGAAGACTCCCATGTTTATTTAGTAAAATTCAAAAATACAAATGGTTCAGTGTAAGAGTAGGCTAAACGCCTTAACTTTGCCATTTAAATAAAGGCATTAAATTAATTAATTAAATTCTATTATCAAGGTTTACCAAAGTTGTATCATCATAAGCATTTTTTTACAAATGTTAAAAAGCAAAGTTGTATTTTAAAATGCAAAAGCAAGCTTCAAATTTCGCAAGATAAAGAGGTAAGAAAAAAAAAAGTAAAGCTTAGGTTGTGTCCCGAAAAAAAAAAAAGGAATCTACTTGGCCATAGCCATCACCCATATAGGTTAACTCACTCACCAGCATGCTGAGTAGTGACCACTACCACTGCCAACTAGAGACTGCCCCTTGTATTATTAAAATATTGCTGTTTAAAACCTACTAAGCACAGAAGGAGAGAGTTTAAAAAACACAAATAGAAAACATATCTGATTCTTGTATGCTGGTTATATCTAGGCATCTGGGATCGCCGTCCTCCACGGCCGTCAATGTGCGATGCATGCCTCCCGAACTCTCCACAATGACTCACACCAAAACAAAGATATCTTCTTCATAAACAGCCCGCTCAAACACGTGGATAGAAAAATACTTCGTCGAAAGTACTTCACATCATTGTAAACAGTCGCCCAAAGAAGAGCAACGTGTACCACACAAACAAGACACTTGAGTCACTTCAGGCTGGCCAACCTATGTAGATACAAGGCTACTAATTCCCCAGGGTGTGATCCGTCTTGAGTGCATAGAGACAAAGAGATGGGGGACGTGAAAGGGAGAGAGGGATTAGACAGTTGGTAACAGTGGGACTAGACTCAAAGGAGGCGAGAAGGTGGGGGAAGTGAGGCCGGAGGCGAACACAGGGCCCAAGGCAAGGAAGACAAAAGAGAGGTGGGGAATGGGGAAGAGCGGTAAGATGCCTGGCGTAAATAGTTAACGTAATCGCGCTGGTCTGCTTACTCAATAACCGTCACCTGGCTAATAGAACTGCTATCGCATGCACCAGCTGACCGGTGGCTAACCCAGCTACAGCGAACTATGATCTGACAAACATTATTGTCATTTTAAAGTTAGATGCAAGGCATAATACCATGTGCAAGGATCTCAGGTGGAAAAGTTACACAATACCTACACTACACAGCTGCTTCAAACGAGGTTAAAAAAGATATCTACCTTCTCGCTAAACGACTCGTTACAAACAACTCCGATTAACGATGACGTGATAATTAAGACATCACTTCAGACTGAGATAAAAAAATAGAGCTGCTTAAATGACTATAGGTTGAGCCAAACGAGAGAATATGAAAAAAAAAAAAAAAAAAAAAAAAAAAAAAAAAAAAAAAAAAAAAAAAAAAAAAAAAAAAAAAAAAAAAAAAAAAAAAAAAAAAAAAAAAAAAAAAAAAAAAAAAAAAAAAAAAAAAAAAGCAATACACATGTTCAAGCTAAAAATATAGAGATCTTAAGAAACAATATTACTCAATAAAATTTGTCATGTTAAACATTTTTATAATATTGTTTGATTGGGAAGAGAAAAACAAAAAAGAACATTAGAAATGAAAGTGATTTTCAACATTTGCTTGCAGGGATGGTCAACTGGTGGCTTCATGAAGGCTGCAGAGGTCCCGCCGGCGACTTCTTAGTTGGGAAGTTCAATGACGGAAGTTGTACAACAGACTCATAACTAGCCAGTCGGGTGACACTCGGCACGATCATGATCAGCAACCAGCCACCACTCCGCTCGATCTCGTTCCAGTCATGGAGTTGTGGTGACTATATAACACAATTGTACACAGGTGGGTATCGTTTCATACAAGACAAACAATACACTGACAAAAACAAAGTACATACAACATTAAATAATCCTCAATACTTTTAAAAGGATATTTAAATTCCTTTTATTCTTAGGAAGAAACCAGGTACCAATGCAAAATAATGCATCTCACATGTATTTCCTAGTACTGTTATCAACCGAAAAAAATATTCCAACCACAGAAACATTCTATCTAAAATAATAAACCATACAATCACAAGCTAAGCGGCAGACAAAAAAAAACAGTTAATCTCACAACTTATTCATTGTGAATACTCTAGATGGAAGACTTTAGATGACGCAGAAATCAAAGTTCAAGTTCATTACATGTTTTCACAGTTTGTTTCTCTTATGGCTTTAATGAGACACCTTGAATGTCCATTTGGGAAATATTTCACTTGTATTCCCTAGTCTTGTCCTAAGTTTGGTGCAATCTAGTAGTGTTCGAGCAGTTGTACATCTGCTCAGCTTCCAGTTACCAGTAAACCGAGGAAGACGAACTATGGCAGTAGACTTGACACCTCCAGGAAGTTTTTGGGCATCCCCAAAAATTCCAGCCATCAATGGAAAATGTTCCTACTTCAGTCCTACTTGCTGCATGACATCTCCTCCACACTTCTCGGGCCAAAAGTGGAGTATCCTTACGAGGGTGACTGCAGACAATGGACGTGACGGTCTCGTTGAAGGGAGAGTCCACCTGACCAGACTGGATCACTTGAAAAAGGTTTGTTGGTGTAAAGGTCAGGGACTCTTATCCCTTTCTCAGCATTGTCGTTGAGAAGACACAGAGTGGGGTAAGGCTAACCCAGAAGTCCTTCGCTCCTACGAATGCACATCGCCCTGTACATCAGCCTGTCCTTGGAAAACACTATTCCTTGGGGAACATTTGGCTGTCCAATTGCTTTCACTGTTCATGATTGTCACTGTGGTTGCACTAACTCACAACAGAGAACTAACATTTACTTTCACAAGTCCCCCATTTACTGTTTCATTAAAGTATAGATGTTTACAAGGAAAAGTAACAGGTCTGGACCTGTTCCCTTTGGTCACTACCCACCCATTACTTAGTAATACCCTTAATTAAAACATTTTAATAGCAAGAGACAGAAAAAACTAACATTATTCTCAACCTAACCTATCGCTAGGTAGCATCTGGTAAATGGCTTATCTTCCTTAAAACTTTAAATCAGGAATAAAAATTTACATTGTTTATAGATCTTTAAATATGACCTCAGACAAATAATAATACAGTAGAAACTCGTTGCATCGTTTTCGTTTCCATCGTTTTCTCGTATCTAAGGTTTATTTTTGTTGGTCCCAAAAATGTTCCTACTAAAACAATGTTTAAGAAGTCCAAATCAATCGTTTTCGTAAGTATCGTTTTCCCCGCATCCATAGCTCAAAATATCTTGTCCCACAGCCCAAAATTTAGGCATATCAATCGTTTTTAAAATTAATTTCAACATACAGTGTAAAATTTAAAACGAACTGTTCTAGCGAACGGTAAAAGACAATCATTGCAGCCCACAAAATAAACATGCCCAGCCGAGATTTACGTTTTCCCGCGATTTGCACTTTTTTCTTCAGGTCCCGTTTGTTTGCAAAGTAATACACTGTTAAAATTTTCCCGCTGTAAGGTGGATGGGCACCTCACCTCTACTACTTTAGTGAATAATTACATGTTTCAAGGTTACCACATGTTGTGGTGTGCTAATAATAGAGTTGGCCTATTGTTAGTTTCAGTTAATTTTTCTTAAATTAGGGTGATAAATGTGAATTCAACAGTTTTGTTTTGAAACTGCATATGAATCTGTTCATTTAGTGCATTTCAGCATTTACTCTCCTTTCAGTACTATGTGGTCAGAAGTTGCCTCTGTAAGAGTTTGTTGTGAAGTCTAGATTGTTGTTTATTCTTTTATTATAAGAACACTGTTATTTTT